>SKCR01006652.1:0-51838 GCA_019454045.1 Zanthoxylum bungeanum | reverse complement strand
AGTGTGTGGCCTCCAAAGGTGCACACACCAAAACCAAAACTCAACGGCAAGACTACGCCTTGAGTGCACGAGTATTTTGCCATTGGTGCTAGCCTAGAAAAAAACCTCAAAACTTTTAACTTGAGATTCCTCTAGTCAATTAGACTTAAGGATCCTCAAAATCAGTGGCTTACTCTTAAACTTTAGAGTTGCTCACTTATATAAACCCAAGATATGAAAGTTTTGGTGTAAAAATCTGTAAAGAATTCTTTGGGTTTTTATAGGTGCTCCAAAGACAACAAAATTAATTAAGAATCCGATGTGGGATAAATACTAATTAAATCTTAGCCATTAGATCTTAATATAGTGGTTTAATGAGATTATAAAACCCTAATAAGAGTTTGGGCCGAATTGGATTTCAAAACAAATAAAAAAAATAAAAAAAATAAAAAAATGCAGATTTTTTTTCTTATTCATTTTTCCAATTCCCAAAGTACCATTATCGTCATTCACCAATCCCTAAGCCATTTTGGAACCTCATAAATGCTCTGTTCAATAATTAAACACATTGAACCATTTATGAACAATTCCTACAACAATCATATATGCTGTTAAATTTATACTATGCACTGTTAACCATTGATTTCGACTTTGTTGTGTATGACCTTTTGGGTTCCCCTCAAGTTGGACATGAAATGAATTGTGATAATTTAATCGAACATAAATTATCCTCCGATTTGATGGTCGTTCGATTTCAATGACCAAGGTTGACATCTAGCAACATGCCAAGGTCCCCAAATGAGAAGGAAATATATATACCCATTATGTATGTGATTTACATATAATACGGTCCCTCACCTCATTGTATCCCCACCGTTTGACCAAGGGTATGGAAAATGTCTACATATATAGTCAAAGGTATGATGTTGATAGTGTCATGAATCGTGTTAACCCAAGAATCTCACATGATTCTTCCGCTGCGGCCACAGTCTCAAGCACTGATCACACATATCAACCCGCAAACTGAAATACTACTCTTATAAGAAAATATTATCCGAGAAAATGACGATTCTCTGTTGTATCTTTACAAACTTCATGTGTTTCAACAAATGACCCAATCAAACCCTTATGACCAGATCTTTTGAACTGGGGAAGGTGATGAGTGGTAAATCTATCACTATTTCCCACTCATTTAACCTAATAGTTTGTATAGTTTCTTGAGTTTTATGAATATTTGATGTGTTTTGTGTTATTTTGTAGATAAATAAAGTTTCAGGACATTCTGGAGGTGATTTGGGCCAAAACAGTGAAAATTGGACGAAAAGGGCATTTTGGTAACTTCCCACGTCGCGACGCCAAGACCTTCAGCGTCGCGACGTCTAACGTGCGCCGGGTCAACGGGTCAGAATTTGAGAAGTTTGACTTTGCTAACATACGACGTGCCACGTGTCACCATCACAGCTGATCTGCTAACGTGCGCCGTGCCACGTGTCATCATCCTACGGTGCCGATAATTACTATTTCCACGTGTGCCACGTGTCATCCACGTGTCGCCACGTCATTCGGTCAATGAGTCAACTCTGCCACGTGTCGTGCCATGTCATCAGCCACGTCATCTGGTCAATCGAGTCAACATGCCACATCATCATCAGCCAATCACGATGTGACACGTGTCGCAATCCTACGGTGCCGATAATTGATCTCAGCCGCCTTGCCAGGTCAGCGCCACGTCAGCATAATAATTGAGCTCTTATCCGCCTCGCCACATGTCGCCTTATCTTCTAATCCGAATTGCCACATGTCAAAACCAGAGCATGCCACGCCAACTGCATCTGGCGTAGCGACGCCAAAGCCCTTGGCGTCGCGACGCTGGAACCCCACCGAGGCCTATAAATTCACCTCGAGATTTCAGATTTTGTTATACCATTCTCTCCCATTTCTTTGATGTAAATAGGGAGTTCTTCTCTCTCTAAGTTTCGTTTTAATTTTTAGTTTTTAGTTTTGTAATAATTTTAATTACGTTCTGTAATAATAGTAATTTACTTTCTTACTTTTACAGTTTTTACTATTCACCATGAGGAGGTAACTTCCCCAGCTAGGGTGAAAGGTAATTATTTTACTATTGATATTTAGATTAATCTCCCTTAAAAATAATATATTCACTATTTAAAATTTGACTTAAAAAGGATACCGCTATATTGGTCGGTTGGTAATTTAATTTTAATCTGGTTTAAACCTGACTAATCAAGGATACCGCCAGATTGGTCGGTTGGTAATTTAGTTTTGGTTCCGCCTTTATGGCTGGTTTATTGACAAATATTACCGCCTTAATGGCTGGTTGGACTTAATTTGACTTAATCAGTGTAGGCATTGCATTTTTCATATCAGCCCGATGATGAGTCTCGTATGGAGACACTACCTCTTTAGTTGTGAAAGCCACGAGAAACGGACGTTGGAAGGGTAAAGTTGGAAAATGGAATTATTGTTGGATTTAACCTCGTTGTTTGGCTTCGGGTTGGTTGTTGGACTTCTGTTTTAAAACACACCAAACCCATTAAATCTCATCTCACAAATTAAATAATTAAAACATTTAAAATACATGTCACAAATTAATTAAAACCATTAAATTAAACTTAAATTAAATAAATTAAATCACATTCCTAAACTAAATAAATCCAATTAATTAAATAAAACACATGTCACAAATTAAAATTCATTTCCCAAATTAAAATATTCAAATTAAATTCCATAAATAACATTCCTAATTAAAATAAATCACATTCCTAATTTAATTAAATCACCTACCAATTTAAATAAATCATATCCTTAACTAAAAGAAAAAATCAAATCACTTCCCCAAATTAAAAGATTTTCCATATCACATTTTAATTAAAAGATATCCCCAATTAATACACAAATCTTTTCCTTCCCCAACAAGGTAAAACCCATCCCCTTGCCTATAAAAAATAACCCATCTCCACACATTCAAACCCTGGCTGGCTGGCTCCCACTCTCATTCACGGCAGTGACACAAAAAATAACAAAAGAAGAAAACCCTAGGAGACCAGACGGCACAAACAAAACAACAAAAATAAAGCCCATTGCCATAACCCTAAACTGCCTCATACTCACGTCCAGATCCCCCTTTAATTGATTGCCACCAGCCTTAAGCTTCATCAGCCCCCTTCACGCCTCAACTCCAGCGCACAAACCAACTAAGACGCACACGACAAACCCTTAAATCAAAACCCTTAGCAGCTCACTTGCCTCACCTTCACGCTGCCATCACACATAGCATTCAGCCACACTCACGCATCACAGCCACAAGATCACGCCAAACCAACGCCACAAAGACCTGCTCACCCTGCGTACGCCACTCACTCAACCAGCCTACCTGTTTCACGTAACAGCCACAACCCTCAACGATTAAAGATCCCTCAACACTCATCAACAGATCACGCCTAGCCATAGCCTTCACCAGCCCCTTCACCAAACGAACACACTACCTCCACTAACCAATTAAGAAACTACCCATTCACCAAACGAACACACTGCCTCCACTAACCAATTAAAAAACTGCCCCTTCACCAAACAAACACACCCGGAACAACACTAAAAAAACTACATAAACACCCTCAAAAAACCCCTCAAAACTGCAGCCCCATAAGCCTTCAAAATCACCCAAAAAAGTCCACAAAAACACCAAAATAGTGACCTGAAACGGAGCAGCGAAACAGCAGCGAAACAGACTTAAAATAGCAGCCCAAGCATCAAAACAATGAGGGAAAACGTTGAGTAGACAAATCGGAAAAGTATCAGATCAATCTCCCTTCCAACGGACCTGTAACACCCTTTCTTATACGACAAAAGAGGTTAGACCTGAGGGCACCCTTTTTACATATCTTCTTTATTTTTGTTTTATTTATTTTGATATATAATTGCATGAGAGTCGTTTGAGGCATGATGTGATTGTTGGATGAGCGGGATATGTGTTCCCTTTTGTGGTATATCGGATGGAAACCCGGACGTAAATTCCATAGCCGATTCCGAATGGACAGTAGTATGGTCTGCACTCGGGATACAATGCCACGTACCACTTAAAATACACGTATCTCGTCTCATCCAAATTTGTATTTGAGCATGTCATAGTTCTAGGCCGTTTATTTATTATTTTAAGCATGATTTAATTTAGTCTTGTTATTTAATTTTCAAAGCATGATTGTGTTATTTAGGCATGTTGTTTCTTCATTCTTTATGCATGATGTTTCGTTTAGTTTATGTTTATGTTTAATTAGTTATTTGTTTACTTTGGTTTAATGGTTCAATATGCTCGTTGTGTTATATTGCGTGGAGTTATTTGGATGAAAGCATGTTAGATCTAAGTACTCTTGAGCATGAATGTTGAATAGATTCGGTTAGTTTATTGCACAAATCATATCATCACAAGTGACATAAGTAATGGACCATTCCGAACCCAACGGTTTGAGGTCTTCCCTTGCGAGGGGTGAGTGCGGCCTTAAATCTTTGTCCCGGTTCACACCAGGTGGCGACTCCATGTTATTTTGTACTCCCAACTAGGCTGCGAGCCTAGAACAGCGTCATCAAGATATGTTGTCTATAGTCTGGCGACTCCACTAGGATATATTTTGAATCGGCCCCGAAATCATGTCTTGTGATGTGTATAATTTGTGCTTTAATTAATCGTTTCTATAGTGAGTTGAAAGGGGTGTAATCAAAGGCATTGTTAAGGCTAGGTAATGGTTCGATGTCTTCCTTCACTCACTACCTTTTCTTAAGGAAAGCTGTGAAGACACCGAGATAATCATTACTTGTAGCTCGTCGTGACAGACTAGTTTGGAGGACTCGTTGTTTATTCCTGACACCAAGTGATAAGAGCCTAAGGGGCTTGGATACTTAAGAGAGCCTCGCTCCACCCTCCCTCAGGGGAATCTACAACGGGAAATCCATTCGACAGTTAGTCACACACCGTAACTCGTTGGCACGTACCGTAAGGTATAAAAAAGGTGCACTCACTTGGTCGCTTGAACCCTTGAGTGGGGAGTCCTAGTTGTGGGTAATCCTTCGTCAAACGAGTGCCTTTGTCCATACTCCCATAAACCCACATATGAACCATAGTTGTATGACCTATTGGGGTCACCCTTTATGCTTTTGATAACCCCATGCATATTATGTCTCATACATCCCATGCATCTCATGCATACATGCATCATGTTAAACCTTGTGTCTTAAAAGCCATCATAGATATCCGTTTGGTTAGAAAAAAGAAAGACTTGTCAAATGAGAGTTTAACAAACATTGACGTCGGGAAAAAGGAAATCGAGGAACAGAGAACTTTACGGCAAGAATAGAAAGACCATTGGGGGGCCTTCAAAAAAAAAGAAAAAAAAAAGAAAAAAGAAAAAAGAAAAAAGAAAAAAGAAAAAATTGTTTATTTTTAGTCCTTGATAGTTAGACATAAGTCCAATGATGAAATCGTTTGCTTTAGGGTGAAATCTTAGAAACGATAAACGCTTGATGTGCTTTTATCTGATACTTTGAGTGATTGATCTATGTTAGACTCGTAAGCACTTCACTATAGGTTCTTGGCGGTGAAATCCTGAGTAGTTAGTAAAGTGACTAGTTGAAGAAATTGCAGGTCGGTGAATGACAGTTTGCTTAGATGTCTATCTTGATTTGCTTATGTTATGATGTGTGGTATGATTGAAAATGAAAGAAAAGTCTCTAAAGAAAAGAATTGAACCACCTATAACCGATAAGCATGAAGCTACCCATGGGCGAGTATTAGGACCACCATGAGGAGAAATGCTACCTTAAAGGGTAGGTGTGTTGAAAAAAAAAGAAAAAAAAAAAAAAAAATGAAGTTCAAAATGAAACGAGAGACAAAGGAAAAGAAAAATGAAACTATATCACATTGAGCATGGAAAAGCAATTATAGAGCGTAAATGAGACATCTAGGTTGGTTTGACCCATCGATCATAATTTTTTAAACAAAATCATTGAGTTGGCTTACCTGGGGATGAATCTGCAGAAGAACCTTTGCACACACACACTTTGATTCTGGCTTAGATCATTGATTCAAAGACTTGGATTTGAGTTGCATTGAGTGTTTTGAAAGTTCTTTGGTTTCATTATTAGGCATTCTTTGAGGACAATGATATGTATAACTATTGGGACTATTTCGTAACATGTGATATAGTATGATATGGAAGGGCCCACCATGTGGTTCATCTTGACCAAGTGCAAACAGCGGAGAGCAGAAAGCCAAATCAAGACTAGGAGCAACCAGTCTAACTCCTCGTGAATCCAGGACATAACAAGAAATTAAGCCATGAGAACAGAGAGGAGACTGTGCAATCACCTGGAGAACTGGCGGAAGACCTAACCTAACGGAATAGGAAATTCATTCATGCATACACGTAACATATTTTACATTCTTTTTGTGTTTGTTTTGTTTTGTATTCATAGGTTTCAAGGAAGAAAAAGAGAAAGTGGCAAAGACAAGCTAACCAGAATCAGGAACATACGAGTAGTAGTTTCGGGGACGAGTCCCAGGGTTGAGGCCCATATCAGTTTCAATTTTGGGGATGAGTCCCAGGTTCGAGGCCCACATCGTCAGAGTGTTGGAATGAATCCCAGGGTCGAGGCCCATATCAGCAGTTTTCGAGAATGAATCCCAGAGGGTCGAGGCCCACATTATTAGCAGTTTCGGGAAAGAATCCCAGGGTTGAGGCCCATGTCAGTATCAGTTTTTGGGATGAGTCCCAGAGTCGAGGCCCACATCGTCAGAGTGTTGGAATAAATCCCAGGGTCGAGGCCCATATCAGCAGTTTTCGAGAATGAATCCCAGAGGGTCGAGGCCCACATTGTCAGCAGTTTCGGGAAAGAATCCCATGGTTGAGGCCTACGTCAGTATCAGTTTTTGGGATGAGTCCCAGGGTCGAGGCCCACATCGTCAGAGTGTTGGAATGAATCCCAAGGTCGAGGCCCATATCAGCAGTTTTCAAGAATAAATCCCAGAGGGTCGAGGCCCACATTGTCAGCAGTTTCGGGAAAGAATCCCAGGGTTGAGGCTCACATCAGTATCAATTTTTTGGATGAGTCTCAGGGTCGAGGCCCGCATCGTCAGAGTGTTGGAATGAATCCCAAGGTCGAGGCCCATATCAGCAGTTTTCGAGAATGAATCCCAAAGGGTCGAGGCCCACATTGTCAGCAGTTTCGGGAAATAATCCTAGGGTTGAGGCCCACGTCAGTATCAATTTTGGGGATGAATCCCAGGGCCGAGGCCCACATCTGCATCATTCTAGGGGCAATGCCCACATCGACATCAGTATGGGGGTGAGGCCCACATCAGCATCAGTCTGGGGGCAGGCCCACATTAGCATCAGTATTAGCATTGCCGGATATGGCATTCTGGGGGAGAGGCCCACATTGGTTCAGTATCAGTTTGCCGGGTATGGCATTCTGGGGGCAAGGCCCGCATTACATAAGATCAATTTCTGCCGGGTATGGCATTCTAGGGGCGAGGCCCACATTAGCATCAGTATCAGCATTGCCGGGTATGGCATTCTGGGGGCGAGGCCCACATTGGTTAAATATCAGTTTACCGGGTATAGCATTCTGGGGGCGAGGCCCACATCACATCAGATTAGTTCTGCCAGATATAACATTCTGGGGGGTGAGGCCCACATAACATCAGATCAGTTTCTACCAGATATAGCATTTTGGGGGCCAGGCCCACATAGCATCAGATCAGTTTCTGCCAGATATAGCATTCTGGGGGCGAGGCCCACATAGAATCAGATCAGTTTCTGCCGGGTATGGCATTCTGGGGGCGAGGTCCGCATCACATCAGATCAGTTCTGCCGAGAATGGCACTCCAAGAATGGAGATATAGTCCAGGAATGGACAGCTCGAGAATGAGCACGTCGAGAATGGCACGCCGGGAATGGCACTCCGAGAATGGAGATATAGTCCGGGAATGGACAGCTCGAGAATGAGCACGTCGAGAATGGAACGCCGAGAATGGCACTCCGAGAATGGAGATACGGTTCTGGAATGAACCACATCACATCAATGGTTCGGGAATGGACCACATCATATCACAGGTGGTTCGGGAACAAAGCCCAGAGGTCGAGGCACCTCGCCATCACATTCAGTTCGGGAACAAGACCCATGGGAACAATACCCACAATTCAGGGAATAAGACCCTCAGCTCACTTCGGGAACAAGACCCACGGGAACAAAACCCACAATTCAGGGAACAAGACCCTCAACACAAATCGGGAACAAGACCCGCGGGAACAAACCCCATAATTCAGGGAACAAGACCCTCAACACCAATCGGGAACAAGACCCACAATTCAGGGAACAAGACCCTCAACACAATTCAGGGAACAAGACCCTCAGCTCACTTCGGGAACAAGACCTATGGGAACAAGACCCACAATTCAGGGAACAAGACCATCAACAAAATTCAGGGAACAAGACCCTCAGCTCACTTCGGGAACAAGACCCATGGGAACAAGACCCACAATTCATGGAACAAGACCCTCAACTCAAATCGGGAACAAGACCCACAATTCAGGGAACAAGACCCTCAGCTCACTTCGGGAACAAAACCCACTCGGTGGTTCGGGAACAAGACCCAGAGGTCATAACACCTCGCCATCAATCACAACTCAATTAGGGAACAAGACCCTCAGCTCACTTCGGGAACAAAACCTACTCGGTGGTTCGGGAACAAGACCCAGAGGTCACAACACCTCGCCATCAATCACAACTCAACTAGGGAACAAGACCCTCATCACCTCACAGTTACGGTTCGGGAATGGACCACCTCAAGCAACGGTTCGGGAATGAACCACATCACATCAGTTCAGTTCGGTAGTGATTCCTAGAGATCGCAGCATCTTGCAGGGATGAACCTCAGGGGTCGCAGCACCTCACCACCAGATCAACTCAGTTCGAAGCAGCAGGCAGACCATGTGGCAGCTGGCGAGCCAGGTAAATAAAAATACATTGCACGTACTTTGATAGGATTGTCATTATCACACACTGCACAAGTCCCATCAAAGTGGGGGCGACTGTAGGCATTGTATTTTTGCATATCAGCCCGATGATGAGTCTCATATAGAGACACTACCTCTTTAGTTGTGAAAGCCGCGGGAAACGGACGTTGGAAGGGTAAAGTTGGAAAATGGAATTTTTGTTGGATTTAACCTCGTTGTTTGGCTTCGGGTTGGTTGTTGGACCTCTGTTTTAAAACACACCAAACCCATTAAATCTCATCTCACAAATTAAATAATTAAAATATTAAAATACATGTCACAAATTAAATTAATTAAATCACATTCCTAAACTAAATAAATCCAATTAAATTAAATAAAACACATGTCACAAATTAAAATTCATTCCCAAATTAAAATATTCAAATTAAATTCCATAAATAACATTCCTAATTAAAATAAATTACATTCCTAATTTAATTAAATCACCTACCAATTTAAATAAATCATATCCTTAACTAAAAAGAAAAATCAAATCACTTCCCCAAATTAAAAGATTTTCCATATCACATTTTAATTAAAAGATATCCCCAATTAATACACAAATCTTATTCCTTCCCCAACAAGGTAAAACCCATCACATTGCCTATAAAAATAACCCATCTCCACACATTCAAACCCTGGCTGGCTGGCTCCCAACTCTCATTCACAGCAGTGACATAAAAAAATAACAAAAGAAGAAAACCCTAGTAGACCAGACGGCACAAACAAAACAACAAAAAATAAAGCCCATTGCCATAACCCTAAACTGCCTCATACTCATGTCCAGATCCCCCTTTAATTGATTGTCACCAGCCTTAAGCTTCATCAGCCCCCTTCACGCTTCAACTCGAGCGCACAAACCAGCTAAGACGCACACGACAAACCCTTAAATCAAAACCCTTAGCAGCTCACTTGCCTCACCTTCACGCTGCCATCACACATAGCATTCAGCCACACTCACACATCACAGCCACAAGATCACGCCAAACCAACACCACAAAGACCTGCTCACCCTGCGCACGCCACTCGCTCAGCCAGCCTACCTGTTTCACGTAACAGCCACAACCCTAAACGATTAAAGACCCCTCAACACTCATCAACAGATCACGCCTAGCCATAGCCTTCATCAGCCCCTTCACCAAACGAACACACTACATTCACTAACCAATTAAGAAACTGCCCATTCACCAAACGAACACACTATCTCCACTAACCAATTAACAAATTGCCCCTTCACCAAACAAACACACCCGGAACAGCACTAAAAAAACTGCATAAAAACCCCCAAAAAACCCCTCAAAACCGCAGCCCCATAAGCCTTCAAAATTACCCAAAACAGTCCACTAAATCACCAAAACAGTGACCTGAAATGGAGCAGCGAAACAGCAGTGAAACAGACTTAAAACAGCAGCCCAAGCATCAAAACAATGAGGGAAAACGTTGAGTAGACAAATCAGAAAAGTATCGGATCAATCTCCCTTCCAACGGACGTGTAATGCCCTTTCTTAGACGAAAAAAGAGGTTAGACCTGAGGGCACCCTTTTTACTTATCTTCTTTATTTTTGTTTTATTTATTTTGATATATAATTGCATGAGAGTCGTTTGAGGCGTGATGTGATTGTTGGATGAGCGGGATATGTGTTCCCTTTTGTGGTATATCGGATGGAAACCCGGACGTAAATTCCATAGCCGATTCCGAATGGACGGTAGTATGGTCTGCACTCGGGATACAATGCCACGTACCACTTAAGATACACGTATCTCGTCTCATCCAAATTTGTATTTAAGCATGTCATATTTCTAGGCCGTTTATTTATTATTTTAAGCATGATTTAATTTAGTATTGTTATTTAATTTTCAAAGCATGATTGTGTTATTTAGGCATGTTGTTTCTTCATTCTTTATGCATGATGTTTCATTTAGTTTATGCTTATGTTTAATTAGTTATTTGTTTACTTTGGTTTAATGGTTCAATATGCTCGTTGTGTTATATTGCGTGGAGTTATTTGGATGAAAGCATGTTAGATCTAAGTACCCTTGAGCATGAATGTTGAATAGATTCGGTTAGTTTATTGCACAAATCATATCATCACAAGTGACATAAGTAAGGAACCATTTCGAACCCAACAGTTTGAGGTCTTCCCTTGCGAGGGGTGAGTGCAGCCTTAAATCTTTGTCTCGGTTCACACTGGGTGGCGACTCCATGTTATTTCATACTCCTAACTAGGCCGCGAGCCTAGAACAGCGTCGTCAAGATCTGTTGTCTACTATCAGGATACCGCCAGATTGGTCGGTTGGTAATATTATCACAAGTTTATATATTATTTTATTGGAGATATCTAAATTGTAAATAGTAGAAGTTAATTCATTTTACCTTAGCATTTTATTTTCACCTTTCAGTATTTTACTTTAACGCATTTACTTTTCAGTATTTTTATTTTATGCCTTTTATTTTACTAGCCCTAGCTATGTGTCGTAACTAAATTAGTTATCTAGGGTTGTGATGACTTTTAATATCACCGGTTTATAAGATGTTAGATTATAGTTTGGGTAATATAAAGATTTATTTATTAAGTCTTAATCTTAATGCTTTTTATTAACTAGCCACCAATAAAATTGACTAGGTAAACTTAAAATGAACTAGACATAGGGATTTTAAGTTTAAGACCTTAGACTCAATAGCCCACGATCTTCCTTAAGGATAGATAACCCTTTAATAGATTTCCTTACAGGATAGGAATATACCTGTCGGGCGGGGGTAGCCTTAATTGGAACTTAATCTTAATGAATCTAGGTAATTTGCTTGACATAGAAATATGGTTCAATTGGGTTATACTAGGTATTTGTAATTGACCATCGGAAGATGCTTTTACATAATTTAGTGTTCCAGGTTAATAAATCAATATATTACCCAACTTTAAAATAACCACTTCATCTTTAAAATGATATTAAAAGAAATCACAACCCTAGATAGTTTTTAATATTGAATTTTCTTAAAATCTACTTTCGAACAATTTTTTTTTACTTGTCTTTAAATTTAGAATCGTTGCCATTTCAAATCAATTAAACAACCTGTTAGATACTAGTAATCATTTAACCTCATAAAATTAATAACTTAGGTATTAAGTCCTCGTGGGATCGATACTTTTTATACTACTTGAACGATATGTACGCTTGCGTTATACGTGTGTGTTTACGCCGGTCATGTTTTTGGCGCCGTTGCCGGGGACTTATTTATCTTTTATTATAGTTTAGAGGTTAGATACATTTACTTGTATCTAATTTTCTTTTTACTTATTGTTTTTGTTTTCTTGTGTTTCAGGTTCTCAGAAACTTCATGAGACGAACCAGAAGCTTTGAACTTCGACCGCTTGACCCATAAATTGAAAGAACCATCAGACGATTGAGAAGGGAAAGGCGAGAAGGCCAAGAAGCTTTAGTCAACATGGAACTTGAACCTTTGGAGGTTGCACCACCAATTCCCATTCGAGACAGAACCGTTCCGGTGATTGACAGACTCATTTTTTGTATTGTACTTCCTCCTTTACCAGCAAATGCAAGAGACATCAAAATATTCATTCAGATGATTCAGCAGTCAGTTCAGTTTGGGGGGAATGCAACTGAAGATCCTAATGCCCACATCAGCAACTTCGTGGAAGTTTGCGGAACTTTCAATTACAACCGAGAAGCTGAAGAAGCAATGAGACTGCGTGTTTTCCCATACTCCTTGAAGGACAGAGCTAAAGATTGGCTATATTCATTACCAGCAGGTTCTATCAAAACATGGAACATTTTAGCCACCAAATTTCTTGCAAAGTACTTTCCACCAGCCAGAACTAGAAAGTTGAGGAATGACATCACATCCTTTGTGCAACAAGACTCAGAAACTCTCTACGAAGCTTGGGAAATGTACAAAGATTTTCTCCGGAAATGTCCACACCATGAGATTCCAAAATGGCTTAGAGTCCAAACATTATATAATAGACTTTCTGGAATAATGAGAACCACAATCGATGCTGCTGCTGGAGGAGCTTTAATGGCAAAAGGAGAAGATCAAGCCTGGGAACTAATCGAAGAAATGGCCAACAACAATTCCTTGTGGCCAACTGAAAGGAGCATGATCCAAAGAATTGCATGAATTTATGAAAGTGGAGCTAATACAGCAGTCAACACCAAGCTAGATCAGATATGCAAATTCATGGAGACTCTTACCACTGGATCCACAAGTTCACCATATGGAGGAGCACCAGAATCAAACCAACTTAAAGAAACTGTGAATTTTGTCAACAATTTCAACAGACAATGAAACAATCCTTATTCCAACACTTACAACCCAGGGTGGAGGAATCATCCTAATTTTTCATGGAGCAACAATTCAGGCCAACAGCGGAACTATCCACCACCTGGATTCCAGCAACAGAACAAAGGCCCGGAGCAGGCAAATGAACCAGGAATAGCAGAAGTGTTGGCTCAGTTAAAAAAGTACGATGCTATCTTTCAGAGCCAATCAGCTTCCATCAAAGCACTGGAGAATCAAATCGGACAACTGGCCAATGCTCAGAGTTACAGACCACCAGGAAATCTTCCCAGCAACACAAAACCCAATCCAAGGAACCGAGGGAAGGAGCAATGTCAAGCCATTACTTTGAAAAGCGGTACTGAAATCAACAAAGATGTTGGAATCCAGATGTCCCAAGAAGAAGTTCCAAAAGAAGCTGAAAAACAGATGGAGGAAAAAGAAGCAAAGGAAAAATAACTAGAAAGAATCATTCCACCTCCACCTTTTCCTCAGCGTCTTCAGAAACAAATTGGACAAGCAGTTTGCTCGATTCCTGGAGGTTTTCAAAAAGCTGCACATCAACATCCCATTTACAGAAGCCTTGGAAAAAATGCCTAGTTATGTCAAATTCATGAAAGACATTCTTTCACGAAAACGAAGATTGGGAGACTACGAAACAGTAGCATTAACGGAAGAATGCATCGCCATTATTCAGAGGAAACTTCCCCCGAAGTTGAAAGATCCTGGCAGTTTCACAGTTTCATGCACTATTGGAGAACATTATATCGGTAAGGCTTTATGTGATTTAGGTGCTAGTGTTAACTTGATGCATTTTTCTATTTACAGGAAACTGCAGATTGGAGAAGCAATGCCTACCTCAGTTTCATTGCAACTTGCTGACCGAACACTTGAATTTCCAAGAGGTGTTGTTGAAGATGTGCTGGTGAAAGTAGACAAACTAATTCTCCCAGCAGATTTCATCATCCTTGACATGGAAGAAGAAAAGAAATACCTATCATTCGTGGGAGACCATTCTTGGCTACAAGTAAAACTGTGATTGATATGCAAAAAGGAGAACTGACCATGAAAGTACAGGACCAAGAAGTGACCTTTAATGTTTTCAAAGCCATGAAATTCCCGAGTGATGAAAATGAAGAAGAATGCTTCAGAGTTGATGTTGTTGAAAGTATCGTTCAAAATACTGAGCCAAATCCCACAAATACACTTGAAGCTTGCATCACCAACATGACTGACAGTGAGCTAGATTCTGAAATCCTGGAATGTATCAGCTACCTTGACAAACCATTTCGATTCAAAGCAACACCACCAGTTGAAAGTTTGGAACTACCAAATAAAGATCGAATCAAGCCTTCGATTGAAGAACCACCACAGTTGGAGCTGAAGTTACTTCCGAGCCATGTCAGGTATGCATTTCTTAGAAACTCTCCTGAATTACCTGTTATTATTTCTTCTTCACTAACATTGGAGCAGGAAGAAAAGTTGCTGAGAGTGTTACGAGAGCACAAGAAAGCCATTGGCTGGACTATAGCAGACATTCGAGGCATTAGTCCATCATTTTGCATGCACAAAATCTTGATGAACGATAAGTATAAACCCACAGTAGAGCATCAACGGAGACTCAATTCAATCATGAAGGAAGTCGTGAAGAAAGAAATCATCAAATGGTTAGATGCTGGCATCATTTACCCCAACTCAGACAGCACTTGGGTGAGTCCTATGCAGTGTGTACCAAAGAAAGGAGGAATTACTGTGATTAGCAATGAAAAGAATGAGCTAATCCCAACAAGAACAGTAACTGGATGGAGAGTATGTATGGATTACCGAAAACTGAACAAAGCCACAAGAAATGACTATTTTCCGTTACCATTTATTGACCAGATGTTAGATAGACTGGCAGGGACATGAATTTTATTGCTTTCTTGACGGATATTCAGGATACAATCAGATTGCCATTGCCCCAGAAGATCAGGAGAAAACCACATTTACTTGTCCCTATGGTACTTTTGCTTTCCGCAGGATGCCATTTAGATTATGTAATGCCCCTGCCACTTTTCAACGTTGCATGATGGCTATCTTCTCAGACATGCTGGAGCAGAAGATGGAGGTTTTCATGGATGACTTTTTTGTATTTGGAGATTCTTTTGATCATTGTTGCAAAATTGGAACAGGTGTTACAAAGGTGCGAAGATACAAACCTGGTACTCAACTGGGAGAAATGCCACTTTATGGTGCAATAAGGCATTGTTCTTGGACACCGGATCTCACAAAAGGGAATCGAGGTAGACAAAGCAAAGATTGAAACATTGAAAAACTACCTCCACCAACATTAGTTAAAGGTATTCGAAGTTTTCTTGGACATGCAGGTTTTTACAGGAGATTTATCAAAGACTTTTCCAAGATTGCTAAACCTCTATGCATTCTTCTGGAGAAGGACGTGCCTTTCATCTTCACCAAAGAATGCCAGGAAGCTTTGAAATCTTAAAACAGAAGCTGGTCTCGCCCCATCATTGTAGCACCAGACTGGACCCTTCCATTTGAGTAATGTGTGATGCTAGTGATTTTGCTGTAGGTGCAGTTTTGGGACAACGCAAAGCAAAGATTTTCCACACCATTTACTACTCCAGCAGAACTTTGAATGAAGCTCAACTCAACTACATAACCACCGAAAAGGAGTTGCTCACAGTTGTGTACGCTTTTGACAAATTTCGTTCCTATCTGCTAGGTCCCAAAGTGGTGGTCTACACAGATCATTCAGCAATCAAATATCTGATCGCAAAGAAAGATGCCAAACCCATATTGATCCGTTGGATACTTCTTTTGCAAGAATTCGACGTGGAGATTCGAGACAGGAAAGAGACAGAGAATCAGGTGGCAGATCATCTATCGAGGCTCGAAAATGGAGAAATAGCTGACAAAGAATTGTCAATCAAAGAAACTTTTCCAGATGAACAGCTATTTGCCATGAAACAACGGGAAGTCCCTTGGTATGCTGACTATGTCAACTACATTGTGTCAGGAAAATGGCCGTTTGAATGGACAACTCAGCAACGGAAGAAGTTCTTCAATGAAGTCAAGCACTATGTCTGGGATGAACCGTACCTGTTCAAACGGTGAGGTGATCAACTACTGAGACGATGTGTTCCACATTAGGAAATCAACAGTGTTTTGCAGCACTGTCATTCATCACCATATGGCGGACAATTCAGCGGAAACAAAACTGCAGCCAAAGTCCTACAATCAGGTTTGTTCTGGCCCACTCTTTTTAAAGATGCTTATCTTTTTGCTTTTCAATGTGACAGGTGCCAGAGAATGGGAAATATTTCCAGGAGAAACGAAGGACCGTTGCAAAACATTCTATAAGTGGAAATATTCGATGTATGGGGTATTGATTTCATGGGACCCTTTGTCCCATCATTCGGAAACCTGTACATCCTAGTTGCTGTAGATTACGTCTCCAAATGGGTCGAAGCAATTGCACTGCAATCCAATGATTCAAAGTCGTGATCAAATTCCTAAAAAAGTACATTTTCACTCGATTTGGAACACCTCGGGCAATTATCAGTGATGGTGGCTCTCATTTCTGCAACAGATACTTTGATGCACTCTTATCCAAATACGGAGTTAATCACAAAGTTGCCACTGCTTACCATCCACGGTCAAATGGAAAGGTTGAGGTTTCAAACATGGAGATCAAGAGAATCATAGAAAGTACCGTTGGATCAACAAGGGGGGACTGGTCAACAAAATTAGATGATGCATTATGGGCCTACCGCACAGCTTACAAGACACCCATTGGTATGTCCCCATATCAATTGGTGTTTGCGAAAGCGTGCCATCTACCAGTTGAGCTTGAGCATAAGGCGTACTGGGCACTGAAGAAGTTGAATTTTGATTCACAAGCTGCAGGAGAGAAAAGACTGCACCAACTCAACGAATTGGAGGAGTTTCGTCTACAGGCTTATGAGAACGCCAAATTGTACAAGGAAAAGACCAAAAAATGGCATGACCAAAAAATAGTGCACAGACAGTTGGAACCAAGGCAGCATGTGTTGTTGTACAACTCGAGATTGAAAATTTTCCCTGGAAAGTTAAAATCTAGGTGGTCAGGTCCATTTGTGATCACTCAGGTTTTACCTTATGGAGCTGTTGAGTTACTGGATCCTAACACCAACAACACATTCAAGGTAACAGTCAGCGTGTCAAGCACTACTGGGGAGAATCATTTGAGCGACAAAAAGAAAGTGTCACACTTTCAGATCCAGCCTAACGTTCAAGAAGTCACGTCTAGCTGACGACTTTAAACTTAGCTCTCGCAAGGAGGCAACCCATGCAAATCTTGTATATATTGTGATTTGGAGTGATTTAATTTTGTGTGTTTAGTTTTTAACAGATTAAGACATTTCAAGATGGAAGAAGCTCTCGCAAATCTTCACAAGCAATTTCCTTCTCTCCCTCAAAAATCTCTGATAAAGTCTACAAAACTCGCTTGGAACGGATGAGGTTACTAACAATCCATGGTGTTCCTAATGATATTCGTTGGGTAATTGAAGCACGAGTCTGATTGGCAGGTGAGTCTTCTGACTCTTTTATTTCATATCTGTCCTGGTTGTGGAAGAAGCACATATGCAAAGAAACGTAGAGCTAAGCAAATGGATGTTTATTACAAATGTGCATGATGGAATTGCAATACTCGTTGTCATTATTTAGGAATGGTGTCTGATAATCGCGAAGACAAAATAAATTCATTAGGGATGGCTTGAGTAAGGAGTCTTTAGATGATATATCTTCGACTCTTGAGACGCATCCCAGTGGATATGTTCATATAGCCATTCGCAAATTACATACACAATTTCAAAAAGAAAGACAACAGTTAAGTCTCGGGAATCTGACTCAAAAAGACCCTGTTTGCCAATTTATAATAAAATGGATGGGAAGCTTGTCCCTGACGCATAGACGTCAATCAAGCTGTTACTTTTCTTGTGAATATTATATCTCTTTGTCTTTTCTTAATAATTGTAATTTGTTTTGTTGTTTTCTTTTATTTTCTCCGACAGGGTCCAACCTTTTTGACTATCACGATATTATTTCGCTACTAATCGTTCCTCTGGAAGATACTTGTGCTATTTTTACTCACCATTTTCAGGTACTATAAATTCAACCCATCATTGCACTTTTGAAAACATCCAGAGTAAAACATGGAAGCCACTTCAAGAAGACGAGTTGAAAACATCTGTGTGTTTTGTGGTAGTAGTGTTAGTACTAAACCACAATACATAGAAGCAGCACATGAATTGGGTCGAGTCTTAGCTGCAAAAATATGCACTTAATATATGGCGGAGGCAATCTTAGACTAATGGGGATTGTTTTAAAGGCCGCACAGGAAGGAGGCAGTCACGTTTTGTGAATCATCCCAAAACCCTTGGCATAGGCAAATCTTATTGAACCATCAAACGGAGAGGAACTGATTGTGCCAGGTATGTCTGAACGACTAGTGGAATGATTAACCGTGCTGATACTTTTATTGCTTTGCCAGGTGGCTTGGGTACATTGGAGGAAATTTTTATTGTTTATCTTGGGCACCTGAACATACACCAGAAACCAATTGGACTGCTCAACGTTGATGGATTTTATGATTTTTTTCTTTGTGTTTTCTTGATGATGCTCGGAGAAATGGGTTCATGTCGAAACCTTTAAAAGAACTCCTCTTTACTGCTAGAACTGCTCCGGATCTAATAGACCAACTCATAGCCTATGAACCACGAGTTGACCCTATCATTTCAAAGATAAATTGGTCCGAGGACGATCGTGGTAAGAGACGTAGGATTAATCTGGATCTTAACCTTTAATTTACTGTAGATTTTCAGCTAACCAGGTACGACCTTCTAAACTCTTCTTCTACTTTTTAAGACATTGGGGACAATGTCTCATTTAGGTTTGGGGGAGGGAATTAGTTGATTAGTACCTTATTTTTTAGTTTGTATGTTGTTTTATTTTTATTTCCTTTTGAATTATTTAAAGGAAATAATTCTAAACTCTTCACAAGTTTTAATTTTGTTTATTTCCTTTTGAATTATTTAATTCGCAAATTCGCCATAAAATGGACTAAAATGGATCTTCTTATGCTCAGTTGGCAGATATTAAAACACATACATGGAAACATACGGACATGAGCTAAAATTGAAAAGTTTGTAATATTCAGTGCTCTAGTTTAATTGGAGGAGCATCTCAAAAAGCAGTGGAGTAAAAAAAAAAAAAAACTTCCGAGATTCGAGTTATTAAGTCTGTAAGGGTGTTTTAACACATAGTGCCCTAAAACAACTGGTTTGGGAGTCACTGGCCCAAAGCTCGCTACATGGATCAAAGATGCTGCAAAAATATATATATGTGAAGTCTGAGTAATTAAGTTCGTAGGGGTGTCTTAACACATGGTGCCCTAAAGCCAACTGGTTTGGGAGCCACCGACCCAACACTCGCTACATAGACGGAAGGTATTGTATATAAATAAAAAATAGAAAAAAAAATCAAAGAAAAAATCAGAAAAAATTAGAAAAATTATTCCATTGCTACAAAAAGATGTGAAATCTGATAAAACTTTAGGACAAAAATATTACTCTCTTATCAACTATACTTGTGACTGTTGTGGGCAAAAATGAAGTTGATTAATATTATGCTGGCTGTGTATATGGAGAATGGTAAATATAATCGGAGAATTTACTTATTCAGTAATTTAGAATGAAACAAAACAACTAGTAACTTGGAGTAGAAGTTTCACTTGAATAGTCACTAACTTCGTTATTCTATTTTCTCTTGTCTTTTTGCTTTTGTGTGCATTAGTTTTAACTAACTTTTTACTTTTGTAAAATGTTTGTGGGTATCATTGCTGTAAACCTTCACGAGACTACAACTCGTCCACTAGGGACACCTAGGGGTTTAAAGGCTTGTTGCATATGCTAAATGCAACCGTGATCCCTACGAAAGTGGCTTAGTTAATTTTTTTTTATGTTTTATTTATGTTTTGCTCGAGGACTAGCAAAATGTTAGGTTTGAGGGTGTGATGAGTGGTAAATCTATCACTATTTCCCACTCACCTTAATATTTTTGTATAGTTTCTTGAGTTTTGTGATATTGATGTGTTTTTGTGTATTTTGTAGATAAATAAAGTTTCAGGACATTCTGGAGGTGATTTGGGCCAAACAGTGAAAATTGGACGAAAAGGGCATTTTGGTAATTTCCACGTAGCGACGCCAAGACCTTTAGCGTCGCGACGTCTAACGTGCGCCGGTTAACGGGTAAGAATTTGAGAAGTTTAACTTTGCTAACATGCGCCGTGCCACGTGTCACCATCACAGCCAATCTGCTAACGTGCGTCGTGCCTTGTGTCATCATCCTACGACGCACCGATAATTACTATTTCCACGTGTGCCACATGTCATCCTACGTGTCGCCACATCATCCGGTCAACGAGTCAACTCTGCCACGTGTCGTGCCACGTCTTCAGCCACATCATCAGGTCAACCGAGTCAACATGCCACGTCATCATCAGCCAATCACGCGTGACACGTGTCGAAATTCTACGGTGCCGACAATTGATCTCAGCCGCCTTGCCACGTCATCGCCACATCAGTATAATAATTGAGCTCTTAGCCACCTCGCCACGTGTCACCTTATCTTCTTATCCGAATTGCCACATGTCAAAACCAGAGCATGCCACGCCAACTGCAGCTGGCGTAGCGACGCCAAAGCCCTTGGTGTCGCGACGCTGGAACCCCACCGAGGCCTATAAATTCAGCTCGAGATTTCAGATTTTGTTATACCATTATCTCCCATTTCTTTGATGTAAATAGGGAGTTCTTCTCTCTCTAAGTTTCGTTTTAATTTTTAGTTTTTAGTTTTGTAATAATTTTAATTACGTTCTGTAATAATAGTAATTTATTTTCTTACTTTTTACAGTTTTTTACTATTCACCATGAGGAGGTAACTTCCCCAGCTATGGTGAAAGGTAATTCTTTTACTATTACTATTTAGATTAATCTCCCTTAAAAATAATATATTCACTATTTAAAATTTGACTTAAAAAGGATACCGCTATATTGGTCGATTGGTAATTTAATTTTAATCTGGTTTAAACCTGACTAATCAAGGATACCGCCAGATTGGTCGGTTGGTAATTTAATTTTGGTTCCGCCTTTATGGCTGGTTTATGGACAAATATTACCGTCTTAATGGCTGGTTGGACTTAATTTGACTTAATCAGGATACCGCCAGATTGGTCGGTTGGTAATATTATCACAGTTTATATATATTATTTTATGGGAGATATCTAAATAGTAAATAGTAGAAGTTAATTCCTTTATCTTAGTATTTTATTTTCACCTTTCAGTATTTTACTTTAACGCATTTACTTTTCAGTATTTTTATTTTATGCCTTTTATTTTACTAGCCCTAGCTATGTGTCTTAACTAAATTAGTTATCTAGGGTTGTGATGACTTTTAATATCACCGGTTTATAAGGGGTTAGATTATAGTTTGGGCAATATAAAGATTTATTTATTAAGTCTTAATCTTAATGCTTTTTATTAACTTGCCACTAATAAAATTGACTAGGTAAACTTAAAATGAACTAGACATAGGGATTTTAAGTTTAAGACCTTAGACTCAGTAGGCCACGATCTTCCTTGAGGATATATAACCCTTTAATAGATTTCCTTACAGGATAGGAATATACCTGTCGGGCGGGGGTAGCCTTAATTGGAACTTAATCTTAATGAATCTAGGTAATTTGGTTGACATAGACATATGGTTCAATTGGGTTATACTAGGTATTTGTAATTGACCATCAGAAGAGGCTTTTACATATTTAGTGTTCCAGGTTAATAAATCATATATTACCCAACTTTAAAATAACCACTTCATCTTTAAAATGATATTAAAAGAAATCACAACCATAGATAGTTTTTAATATTGAATTTTCTTAAAATCTACTTTCGAACAATTTTATTTACTTATCTTTAAATTTAGAATCGTCGCCATTTCAAATCAATTAACATCCTGTTAGATACTAATAATCATTTACCCCATAAAATTAAAAACTTAGGTATTAAGTCCTCGTGGGATCGATACTTTTTATACTACTTGAACGATACGTACACTTGCGTTATACGTGTGTGTTTACGCCGGTCAGAAGGAGAATGTCAAAGTCATTTGATCCACACATAAGATCGTAAAGACCTCAAGTCTAAGAACTAGTCATACAATCGATACATGAAAGTTCTCACAGACACATGGGATAAACACTCCATGTGAAAAATTTCGGCGGTCAGTTCAATGGACACGAGCAACTCATGCATCCATTTGATACACCAAGCGGACGGGTCTCTGCTAGTAGCCTATGAGATCGGATACACCACTTAAGGGCAGATCATATCATCATACTAGTCTCTCCACTTTGTGAACACCCATATTATTCACAAAACTATGACTAGAAACGTTTGAGAGTAATGATTCTCATAAGGCGTGGAAGCCATCATCTTATTACTCCAAGGGCTTTATTACAGTGTTTGATGATTCATATAATTTATGTAAGGCACGTATAATAAAGATTTACATTTTATTAATTAATGAAAATATTGCAAATACATGTACATATAGCCCATCCACAAGTTGGGTATAGGGCATATCCCTAACATCTCTCCCACTTGCACTATAGCCAACTAGTATGAATCTGGACACCATACTCTGGGTGTGTCTATCATGATTTGTTGAGTCAGCCCTTAGTCAGAGAATCTGCAAGATTATCTTCTGTACGTATTTTCTCTATAATTACTTCTTTTCTCTCAACAATCTCCCTGATGAGATGAAATCGCCTGAGTACATGCTTGGATTTCTTGTGGGACCTTGGTTCCTTTGATTGAGCAATGGCACCTGTGTTGTCACAGTACATTGTGACGCCATTCTTTATCGCGGGAAGCACTTCCAGCTCCGTGATGAACTTCTTTATCCATACTGCTTTTTTAGCTGCCTCAGATGCTGCAATATACTCGGCTTCAGTGGTGGATTCAGCTGTAGTTGACTGCTATGAGCTTTTCCAACTGAAAGCTCTGTCATTCAAAGTAAACAGATATCCTGTTTGCGATCTGCTGTCATCCCTATCGGTCTAAAAGCTCGCATCATAATAACCAATGACTTTCATCTCAGAACAATCTCCTTATATCAAAAACACATACTTAGTTATTCTCAGATACTTGAGGATTATTTTGACAGCTGCCTAGTGTTACTCACCAGGATTTACCTGATACCTGCTCGTTATGCTAAGAGCATAAGAGACATCAGGTCTTGTACATAGCGTGGCGTACATGATCGATCCTATTGCTGAATCATAAAGGATCATACTCATAAGCTCTCTATCTAAAGAAGTATGTGGACATTGCTCCTTAGATAATTTGATTCCATGACAAGTAGGTAAATTACCTCTTTTGGAGTCTTCCATTTTGAATCTTTTCAAAACTTTATCTACGTAGTTAGATTGAGAAAGTCCTAACAACCTCTTAGATCTATTACGGTAGATCTTAATGCCGAAGATGTAGGCTGCTTCTCCCAAATATTTCATGGAGAAATTCTGAGATAACCATCGCTTGGTGGCTTACATAATGGAAATATCATTCCCGATGATTAATATGTCATCGACATATAATACAAGAAATATAACAGCACTCCCATTACTTTTCCTGTAAAAACAAGGGTCGTCTACATTTTTGATGAAGTCAAATTCTTTGATTGTCTCATCAAATCGTATATTCCAACTTCTGGAGGCTTGCTTGAGTCCATAAATGGACCGTTTAAGCTTACATACTTTATTATGATCATCTTAGATGCAAACCCCTCAGGTTGTGTCATATAGACTTCCTCTACGAGGTTCCCATTAAGGAAAGCTGTTTTGACATCCATCTGGCAAATCTCATGATCAAAGTGTACAGCTAGTGCTAGTAAAATTTGAATGGACTTTATCATTGCAACAGGCGAGAAGGTTTCGTCATAGTCAATTCCTTGGATTTGCCTATAACCTTTCGCCACCAACCTAGCCTTATAGGTTTGGATGTTGCCTTCTGCATCAGTTTTACGCTTGTAAATCCACTTGCAGCCTATAGGTTTTTATCCATTCAGGTTCATCCACCAAGTCTCAGACTTGATTCTGATACATAGAGTCTATTTCGGATTTCATGGCCTCAAGCCCCTTGACTGAATCAATGTCACGCATTACTTCGTCATAACTGGTGGGATCGTCATTATCAATGACCTGATCATGTTCCTTATCAATATGGAAACCATATCTTTCAGGCTCATTTCTTTCCCTACCAGACCTTCTAAGTTCATAACCTTGTGGTTGTTCCGTCGCTGCCCTTTTGAGGGGTCTGGGGTTTAGTTCTATGTTAGTTTGTTCTTCTCGTTGTTTGGTTCTCTAAGAACATTGCCAATGATCTAATAAGCATAAAAGATGTGTGAATACGCAAAGTAATATAGCAGAAAATACTTACAATGCTCAGTTGTGTGGATGTGTTGAGAACAAAAATTTTGCTCATTTGTTTAGTGCTCTAAGCTCCTCTTTGATTGTATGTTTAGCTCCAAGCTTTTTTGTTTGAATTCCAAACTGAAGGGATGTTTCCCTATCACCTTTGAATGACTCTTTAAGTGCTAGCTAAGGAAGAAATTTGCAACAAAATCTTCCTATGGTCCTTTGTTGTTCATGTCAAAGTGAAATTTTTTGGAGAGGGAGAGAGGCTTTCAAGCCAATGAGAGAGAGAAGAAGGAGAATGAAAATGTGTGTTATGTAATTGATTTTCCAAAAACCAAGATTTGGTAAAAGTCATTCACCTTTTCAAAGTTGAGTTTTTTTCAAGCCATCATCAACAACTAACAACTTCCATCAAGCTAAAGTTTGATAAAGTTGACTAGGTGATGTGACTTGTGGGCCCCACTAAATTCAAAATCCAAGTGGACCCGCAAACACATTCCGGGTTCGAGTTCGTTAATTCCAAATTCACGAATTTTCTATTACGACGTAATTAAATCAAATTAATTAAATAATTATGCCTAGCAAAATTACTATTCAAGTCGCTCGCGATTTAATTCTAAATTAATTCGTTCGCCCGAATTAAAATCCAATTTTAATTCCGTTATGAAATCTAATTTCATTTAATATATCGAATATGTTATTTAATCGATTAATTCTGAATTAATCGTTCTCTCTCTTCAAATAGAATTTTATCTCGGATAAATTCTCGCCGTAATTAATCCAAGATTAATTTTCTGTTCGAGTCATACGTCATCGGTGAATCTTCGGGAAGCGACCCATGATATCCCTGGATATGTGGCAGTAAATCCTATCGTGGATTATCTGAACACATGCGTACCCCGTACCACGTTCTTACCGATTTAAAGATTTGGTTGGCTTCTAGCAAAGCACCGTGCCTACCCAATTCTCCAAAAAATTCTTTAAGGAATATATAATCTTTGTCAGGCGTAGTATACTTAGTATTGTGTATTACGATCCATTATCGAATGTCACATGCAAGGCCTGGGGCTGGAATAGTGACTGCCACGTACGAAGCATATATCGGATCACAAACAACTAGTCTCTATAATTGGATAATCATGACCTTATCATATTATCCTGATAGTTGCAACATAATAGAAAACCAGTTTTGTATCACTGCGTGATCATCATCTCCATATGACTGAAGTGATACTTTCGTCTTGACATCACACATAATACACTACGATTCTCAATAAACCCAGAAGAGGCGTACACAGAACCTGTTAAAGTCTCGGACGACCAAAACCAAAGCGTATTGATTGTCGTAAGTATTAGCGATGCAAGTATCAGGTTAAGACCAAATACAACTACCCTGAATCGGATTCCCATAGACACTTAGTCATACTACCAATGGGATTCCGATGGGTCTATCCAGAGCGAAACTGTTTCCGTACCATCGGTAAACACAACCTCATATCACACTTCCATAAGTATCCAATACTTAAATATATGAGAACTATACTGTTATGCTTCCATAACTCGCACAAGTGCAATGCTAGTCTATTCCGCATTATCGATGTCCAGTCTCGATAATACTGTGATTAGGGATATTTAATGATTAAACCTTAGTGGATTGATACTTTCTCATATCTTATAATCCGGAACTAATCATAAGGACTTTTATTATTTATATATTTAAGTAATCTAATTACAAAATGATAAAATAACAATTTCTTTTGTCATATAGTTAATTTGTACAAAAACCACAATGTCTTTTACAAATTATGACGCTATGGGTCATAATTGTCTAAAAATCTCCCACTTGGCCTATAGCCAGTCACTCAAGCATCTAACACCTAAACTATGTAGATGTCGCTTAAACCTTTACCGAGGAATAACTTTCATCAGCGGATCTGCAATGTTGTCATCTGATGCGACCTTCTCGATCTTCACATCACCAAGATGTATGATTTCACGAATCAGATGGAAAATTCGAAGAACATGCTTGGATCGTTGATGAGACCAAGGTTCCTTAGCCTGCGCTATAGCCCCGTTATTTTCATAATATAATGGAACAAGCTCAGTTGCTAAAGGAACTACTCCTAATCCAATTAGGAATTTACGAATCCAAACTGCCTCTTTTGCTGCTTCAGCTGCAGCAATATATTCCACTTCTGTTGTTGAATCGGCAACAGTCTCTTGCTTGGAAGATTTCCAGCTTACTGCTCCGTTGTTCAAACAAAATATGTACCCGGATTGTGACTTACAATCGTCTTTATCGGTTTGAAAACTTGTATCGGTAAACCCAGTTACCTCAAGTTCTCAATCTCCATAGATTAACAAAACATCCTTATTTTGTCTAAGATACTTAAGGACGTTCTTAACCGCCATCTAGTGACCATCACCTGAATCGGCCTGATAGCGACTACACATGCTCAAAACATAGGAGACATCAGGTCGCGTACATATTATGGCATATATGATCGATCCGACTGCCGAAGTGAACGAGATCTGACTCATGTTGTCTCTCTCATCTTGAGTTTTAGGACACATGTCCTTAGATAAAGTGACACCATGTGACACTGGCAACAGTCCCCTCTTAGACTGTTCCATGTTGAATCTCTTCAACACTTTGTCAATATACGTGCTATGAGAGAGTCCAAATAGCTTTCTAGATCTATCCGGTAGATCTTTATTCCCAAAATAAAGGCTGTTTCTCCTAGATCTTCATGGAGAAATTTATGAAAGCCAAGCTTTCACCGATTGTAGCATGAGAATGTCATTACCAATAAGCAATACATCATCAACGTAAAGGACAATGAATGTCAGTGCGCTCCAACTAACCTTCTTATATACACAAGGATCATCCTCGTTTTGAACGTAATCATATTCTTTTATGATCACATCAATGGATCGATTTAACTTGCATACCTTGTCTGCATGTTTTGGTATGACAAAACCATCAGGCTGTTGCATATAAACATCCTCCAAAAGGTTTCCATTAAGGAAAGCGATTTTGACGTCAATCTACCATATCTCGTAATTGAAATATGCATCAATAGCAAGCATTATCCGAATGGATTTAATCATGGCAACAGATGAAAAAGTTTCATCATAATCGACACCATGTCGTTGATGATACCCTTTCGCTACAAGCCTAGCTTTATACGTTTGTATGTTGCCATCCATGTTGGTCTTCTTCTTAAAGACCCATTGCAGCCAATAGGCTTTACGCCTTCTGGTGCATCAACTAGTGTCCAAACTTGGATGGTGCACATGGAATCCATTTCGGACTTCATGGCTTCTTGCCATAAAGCGGAGTCGATATCTTGTATCGCTTCCTCATACGTAGCTGGTTCGTCTTCCTTAATAAGATTAATATCCACATGAGGTGAGATCAGAAACCCATACCTCTCAGGTTATTTTCTAACTCTCTCCAACCTACGCGGTTTCTGTGTATTCGAAGATTGTGGTACAGTCTCATCCCTGATAAACTTTTCATGTTCCGTTAAGGAATCAGTGCTAGGAATAGTATAACTCCGTTTTTGATCGAGTTTTACTTTCCTCCCACTTACCACTTCATTTAGGAATTCCTTTTCGAGGAAAACCGCATGTAGAGAAACAAATACTTTGTTCTCTTGTGGGTTGTAAAAGTAATATCCTTTGGTTTCCCTAGGATAACCTACAAATAGGCATTTATCCGACTTGGGTTCTAGTTTGGTAGCATCCAAACGTTTAACGTATGGCCAGCAACCTCAAATCTTCAGGAATGAGAAACTCGGTTTATTTTCTGTCCATATCTCATACGGAGTCTGTTGAACAGACTTTGACGGAACCTTATTCAAAATAAGTATTGCATTGTTCAATGCATATCCCCAGAAGGAAATAGGTAGCTCAGTGCGACTTATCATAGACATTACCATGTCTAACAAAGTTCGATTTCTCCATTTGGACACATCATTTAATTGTGGTGTTCCGGGAGGAGTCCACTGTGAAATAATACCATACTCTTTCAAGTAATCAAGAAAATCATTGCTCAAGTATTCTCCACCACGGTCTGACCGTAATGTCTTAATACTTTTGCGGTCTATTTTTCTACTTCGTGTCGAAACTCTTTGAATTTCTCAATGGTTTCCGACTTGTGTCTCATAAGATACACATAACCATAACGGGATGCATCATCCGTAAATGTTACGAAGTATTCATATCCACCTCTAGCCTGGCTAGACATGGGCCCATATACGTCACTATAAATGAGGGCTAACAGTTCGGTGGCACGTGCACATTTACCGTTAAAAGGTGTTTTAGGCATTTTACCTAATAAACAAGATTCGCAGATGTCATATAATTTGGATCAATCGGTCCAAGTACCCACTCTTCGAAAGTGTTGATATGCGAGTCTTGTTAAGTGTCCTAAACGACAATGCCACATATAAGTTTCATCTTTGTTACTTAGTTTAAGCTTTTGTTTGTAACATTACATGTTTGAGATTGATTTATATTCAAAATATAAAAACCATATACACATCAGCACTACATATCTCAATATCATTTTTATACATAAAACACCCAGTGTTTCTAAATACAGAAGTATACCCACATTGGGCTAAATAAGATACATATATAATATTCCTAGTCAAACTAGGTACATAATAACAGTCTGCTAAGTTTAGTACATGCCCAGAGGGCAGTTCCAAAATATAAGTCCCTACAGCCAAAACAGCGACTATGGTCCCGCTTCCAACTCATAGATCAATCTCCCCTGAGGTCAGTCTCCTGCTAATCTGCAAATCCTACACATCAATACATATATGAGTACCACAACCAGAATCAAAAATCCAATTTTTAAAACTAGTAGTAGACATGTTTATTTCTATAACAAACATATATGAAGTCGGTGCCTTGCCAGCTTTGATTTCCTTCATGTGCGCCTTGTACTCACGACAGTCACACTTCCAGTGATCCCATTTTCCACACTGCAGGCATACATCTTGGGATTTGTCATTTTCCTTCCCAGAAGACTTTGATGATTTGGCCTTGCCCTTATTCTTCTTATTATTTACACCTCTAGTAGCCTTCGACCAAGCCTTGGGAGACTGAGATGTTGAAGCGAAGTGCGCCTCACACTTTTTACCCTTCAAAAGCTCTATTTCTGCTCTATTTCTGCTTCACGCAACATTGCCATCAACTCTCCAAGAGTATGGTCTTGGTTCATCATATTATAGTTCATGATGAACCCGCTTCATCTATCGGGAAGAGACTGCAAGATCAAATCTATAGAAGTCTCAGCCTCAAAGGTTATGCCTAGCTGACCCAGCTGTTCGATGTCAGCAATCATCTGTGACACATGGTGCTCGACAGATGTACCCTCTGACATTCGAGAGCGAAAGAGCTTCTTCTGCAATTCATACCTTTGAGATCTAAGGTTAGATCGATGAAGGTCCTTCAATTTTTCCATCATAGTATAGGGATCCAATCCCTTGTTCTGGCGACGAAATTGAGGGGTCATTGCAGCGAGCATGACGGATTGAGCAGTTGAGTTGTCATCGATATGAGTCTTCCAAAGCTCAAGCTCAAGCGGCTGCTCATTTTCGGGCTTAGGCCCGAGAGGTCTCTCTATCGTATAGAGCATTCTCTCAGCCCCCAGGACAATCATAAGGTTCATATCCCAGTCAGAAAAGTTCACACCATTAAAGATATTTTCGCCTATGATAATGTCTCTAACCCCGATCTTTCTAGCCATCTTAATTGCAATAGTCTAACTATTCAATTAATGATTTTTGGGTACAGTCCAACTGTTACAAGAAAATAATAAAATATTAGTCAAACTAATAAATATATAAAATGAAGAAATAATTTGAAAGCGCGTATTGGCAAGTATTTGAACGAAATTGCAAATTCAATATTAGCCTCCCACTATTTTTCGGCGAGCCTCTAACCCTCTGTTGAGTACTCGGGAAACCTAGTTTCCTAGTGGGCTAGGATCCCGTTAAATAACACACAACCTCGACTTTGGCCAACAAGCTGTATGATATTTAACTAGGTAGATATCTAAGATCAATTGGATCTCATCCAATTCCTAGATCCGGTAGGTGGACCTCCTAGTCTAAACATATATACAATATATATGCCAATATATCCAATATTATTTTCCTAAACTTTTCCTCTGAATCAACTAAGCCTTGGCTTTGGCTCAACAAGCTTAATGATTCCAGTTAAGCGGGACCCATTGACCTTGGAAAATTTCGTAATCCATGTCGATGAACAAGAAGTGACCTTGACTTTGTCCAAAAAATCACAACTTGCACAAGACATGCGATATGGAAAAAAGCTTTCATGGTTCAAACACATCGCGCGATGTACATTGATCTTGATTTTGGCCAACAAACCAATGCCAATCTTGGATCTTGAGAAAAAGAACATTCAATGAAGGAAAACGCTTAATATTTGATGAGGGGTTTTTCGCGTCAATTGGCAACCAATTTATTATCTTTGATTAGGTCTCATCATACACCCTTAAGCATGCATTCTAAAAGCATAATAAAGCGCGATAAATAAAATAATGAGATATAGATGGATATTTCACAAAATGTTCCTAGAATAAATCACTCAATTTTCTCTCCCCGACTACACTATTCTAACTTCTACCCAATTACATAATACAATAAGGAAACCTCATTAACATTGAGGGGAATTGGTGAGAAGAGAATTACAAAGAGTCATGAGATAAAGGCTGGACACGCATGTCCAATTTAATAAATTCTAAATTTATTACAACAATTTCCAAAATTGCCCTCACCATCTAATATCCATCCGATATACATTATTCATACAATACATCTATGTATTCACACAAAACATGTTATTCAATCAATCTAATCCAATTAATTAATCTTTGAATTAGGTGATCATCTATGTTCAATCAACGATTTTTTTTGCGCGAGTCCAACTCGTTTTAAGAATAAATACTCAAAGTGCGTATTCTTGAATTATATCGAACCTAATTTTAATCCAATTTAATTTGTATTCAATACTAATTCTTATTTAATTCCAAATTAAATAATTACACTTTATTAATGTGCCTTTACGACTTAGATTCTAAATCTAATCTTAATGGGTCTCAAAGGCCCAATTAACATCCAATGTTAATTAATTAAAGTCCAATGGGCTTTCAATTAATTTCTTAAGGCATGAACTTTGGCAACCAAAGCCCAATAAGGAATCACCATCTGCCATAAAATTAATTGGCCATTAGGCCCAATTAAATTTAAAAGGCCCATTAATTATAGTTGGACTTAACGGAATGGTTTTAGACCCTATTTGGATCAAATCCAATTGTCCTAAACCAACTTGGCCCAACCAAGCCATTAGGCCCAAATATAAAAATTTTAGCCCAATTCCAAATTAAGACTAATTAATTAAATTCCAATATTCCAAATATCACAATTTATTTAATTAAGTGTATAGCCATAATTAATTATTTAAATTAAAATTCCAAAACACCAATTTAATTAATTAATCATGCTTTATTATATTAATTCATGTCCAACACAATTGAAACAAAATCAAGTCATTACATGCTCTGATGCTCACTGCAATATGGGATATTATTCATCAATTTGATTTCAATCAATTAAATCACAAATCAATATATCCAAGCATTTTAAACACATCCAATGGTCTAAAAAATCAAAATCACCATGAGCTACAAATGGTACAATATTCGGCAAGGTAAGCAAATTAGGGAAATTTTATCAAATTTATTTTCTAAAATTTTAAGATGCATAAATCTAATTTAACATCATCCAAGCTTAACCAAACCATCAATTTGAAGATATCATGCTCAAATCACAAAATCCCCAAAATAAAGTATATAAAACCTAAGTTCATTTCATGCTTAATTGGCTCTAGTACCATTTTTGGGTTCTCTAAGAACATTGCCAAGGATCTAATAAGCATAAAAGATGTGTGAATACGCAAAGTAATATAGCAGAAAATACTTACAATCCTCGGTTGTTTGGATGTGTTAAGAATAAAAATTTTGCTCATTTGTTGTTTTGAATTCCAAACTCAAGGGATGTTTCCCTATCACCTTTGAATGACTCTTTAAGTCCCAGCTAAGGAAGAAATTTGCAACAAAATCTTCCTATGGTCCTTGTTGTTCACGACAAGTGAAAATTTTTGGAGAGGGAAAGAGGCTTTCACGCTGATGAGGAGAGAAGAAGGAGAATGAAAATGTGTGTTATGTAATTTATTTTCCAAAAAAAACATATACCAAAACCAAGATTTGGTAAAAGTCATTCACCTTTTCAAAGTTGAGTGTTTTTCAAGCCATCATCAACAACTAACAACTTCCATCAAGCTAAAGTTTGATAAGTTGACTAGGTGATGTGACTTGAGGGCCCCACTAAATTCAAAATCCGAGTGGGCTTGCAAACATATTCCAGGCTCGGGTTTGTTAATTCCAAATTAACGAATTTTTCGTTGCGACGTAATTAAATCAAATTTAATTAAATAATTATGCCTAACAAAATTACTATTAAAGTCGCTCGCGAATTAATTCTAAATTAATTCGTTCGCAATTAAAATCCAATTTTAATTCCGTTATGAAATCTAATTTCATTTAATATATCAAATATATTATTTAATCAATTAATTCCGAATTAATCGTTCTCTCTCTTCAAATAGAAATTTATCCCAGATAAATTCTCGCCGTAATTAATCCTAGATTAATTTTCTGGTCGAGTCATACGTCATCGGTGAATTTTCGGGAAGCCACCCATGAGGTCCCTGGATATATTGGCAGTAAATCCGATCGTCGGACTATCTGAACACGTGCGTACCCCGTACCACATTCTTACCGATTTACAAGACATGGTTGGCTTCTAGCAAAGCACAGTGCCTACCCAATTCTCCAAAAATATTCTTTAAGGAATATATAATCTTTGTTAGGTGTAGTATACGTAGTATTGCGTATTACGATCAAGTATCAGATGTCACATGCAAGGTCTGAGGCTGGAATAGTATCTGCCCTGTACGAAGCATATATCAGATCACAAGCAACTACTCTCTATAATCAGATAATCATGATCTTGTCATATTATCCCGATAGTTGTAACATAATAGAGAACCAGTTATGTATCCCTGCGTGATCATCATCTTCATATGACTAAAGTGATACTTCCGTCTTGACATCACACCCAATACACTACGATTCTCAATAAACCCAGAAGAGGCGTACACAGAACCTGTTAAAGTCCCGGATGAACAAAACCAAAGCGTATTGATTGTCGCAAGTATTAGCGATGCAAGTCTCAGGTTAAGACAAAATACACCTACCCTGAATCGGATTCCCATAGACACATAATCATACTACCAATGAGATTCTGATGGGTCTATCCAGATCGAAGCTATTTTCATGCCATCGGTAAACACAACCTTCTATCACACCTTGCATAAGTATCCAATACTTAAATATATGAGAACTATGTTGTTATGTTTATGAAGATAAGTATGATAAATAACCAAACAGTAGATTAAAGAGTAAGTGAGTAAGTATAGAGATATCAGAGTAGTGCAGCGAAAACATGGTAAAACTTGACTTAGTAGAAAGGATATGAATTTTGAACGTAATCAATGGTTCATAATTTAAAATGTATGTATAAATAGTAAAAAACTGGTAGCAGGTAATATGGAAGTAAAAATGGAAAAGAGTAATATGGTAAATTCTTAACTTAGTAATTAAGAAAATAGAGATTTACTCTTCATATGATAAATGTTAAGATTTAGTAACAAGTAATCTGTTTATATAATGAATAAGCACCATAGAACTAATTCAGACTTTGTTGATAGTTAATGGCCTTATAAATAACCAGGTTATTATGGAAACAGAATTAAGTTTTTAGATGTTTGACGCTCAAGTTATGAGCATGATTACTTACTGAGTCATATGACTCACACCACAACAGTTTTAAGTTTTACAGGTCAGTAGCCGACATATAGAACCAGTAGATGTTCGGTGAAGACTTGAAGATGGTAGATAGCCCCAATTACAGTCAAGAGAGTCCTGGGTCGAGTTATGGGTCCTCACGACCTTTGTACATGTTCTTGTATTGGTTATTCATATATAAAGGTTGTAATAGCATAGTTTTATTTCCGAGTTCTGGCCGGAGGCCAAGCATTTATATTTTGATCATTGAGTTCAGGCCTGAGGCCTTGAAAATGTTTGCATGTGTGTTGAGTTGCTTAAGCAGGTTGTCTCATGGTGCTGGCTATAAGCCAGGTTGCGTGATGTTCTGCATACATCATGCCGAAATTTCTTTAGAATCAGAGGCTTATAGAGATGGGTTTTCCTGTCTCCTGCCGGTAGCATCATGGCCTAGGCGCGATGTTACATGTTCATCTGGAAAAGTTTCTTTGATTGTCAATTCTTTGCCAATTGTTTCTCCATTTTCGAGCCTTGATAAATGATCTGCCACCTGGTTTTCTGTTCCTTTCCTGTCTCAGATCTCCACGTCAAAATCTTGCAGAAGAAGTATCCAACAGATCAATATGGGCTTGGCATCTTTCTTCGCGATCAGATACTTGATTACTGAATGATCTGTGTAGACCACCACCTTGGGACCCAACAGATATGATCAGAATTTGTCAAAAGCGAACACAACTGCAAGTAACTCATTTTCAGTGGTTGTGTAGTTGAGTTGAGCTTTATTCAGAGTTTTGCTGGAGTAGTAAATGGCATGGAAAATCTTTGCTTTGCGTTGTCCCAAAATTGCACCTACAGCAAAATCACTAGCATCACACATCACCTCAAATGGAAGGGTCCAGTCTGGTGCTACAATAATATGAGCAGAAACAAGCTTCTGTTTCAGGATCTCAAAAGCTTCCTAGCATTATTTGGTGAAGTTGAAATGCACATATTTCTCCAGAAGATTGCACAGAGGTTTAGCAATCTTGGAAATTTTTTTGATAAATCTCCTGTAAAAACCTGCATCTCCAAGAAAGCTCCGAATCCCTTTTACAGATGTTGGTGGAGGTAATTTTTCAATTGTCTCGATCTTTGCTTTGTCTACCTCGATTCCCTTTTGTGAGATCCGATGTCCAAGAAAAATGCCTTCATGCACCATAAAATGACATTTCTCATAATTGAGTACCAAGTTTGTATCTTCGCACCTTTGTAACACATGTTCCAGATTTTGCAAGCAATGGTCAAAAGAATCTCCAAACACAGAGAAGTCATCCATAAAAACCTTCATACTCTGTTCTAGCATATCTGAGAAGATGGCCATCATGCAACGTTGGAATATGGCAGGAGCATTACATAGTCAAAATGGCATTCTACGGAAAGCAAAAGTATCATACGGACATGTAAATGTAGTTTTCTCCTGATCTTCTGGGGCGATGGAAATTTGATTGTACCCGAGTATCCATCCAGAAAGCAATAGAACTCATGTCCACCCAGTCTGTCTAGCATCTGATCAATAAATTATAGCGGAAAATTATCTTTCCTTGTTGCTTTGTTCAGCTTCTGATAGTCTATGTATACTCTCCATCCAGTCACCGTTCTTGTTTGGAATCAGCTCGTTCTTTTCATTTGTGACTACAATAGTTCCTCATTTCTTTGGTACACACTGCATAGACTTACCCAACTACTGTCTGAGATGGGGTAGATGATGCCAACATCCAACCATTTGATGATTTCTTTCTTCACGACCTCCTTCATGATTGGATTTAATCTCCGTTGATGCTCCACTGTGGGTTTGTACTGGTCAATCATCAGAATCTTGTTCATGAAAAATGATAGACTAATGCCTCGAATGTATGCTATAGTCCAGCCAATGGCTTTCTTGTGTTCTCGTAACATTCTCAGTAACTTTTCTTCCTGCTCTAATGTTAGCGAAGGAGAAATAATAACAGGTAATTCAGAAGAGTTTCCAAGAATGCATACCTGAGATAACTCGGTATAGCTTCAGTTTCAGCTGCGGTGGTTCTTCAATTGAGGGCTTGATTCGATCTTTCTTTGGAAGTTCCAGACTTTCCACTGTCGATTTGAATCGGAATGGCTTGTCAAGATAGTTGATACATTCCAGAATTTCAGTATCTAGCTCGCTGTCAGTCATGTTAGTGACACAAGCTTCAAGTTTATCCGTGGGACTGTACCAGTATCATGAATGATACTATCAACAACATTAATTCTGAAACATTCTTCCTCATTTTCTTCACTCGGGAATTTCATGGCTTTGAAAACATTGAAGGTAACTTCTTGGTCCTGCACTTTCATAGTTAGTTCTCCTTTTTGCACATCAATCACAGTTCGACCTGTAGCCAAGAATGGTCTCCCAAGGATGATATGAACATCTTTGTCTTATTCCATGTCAAGGATAATGAAATCTGCTGGGAGAATGAGTTTGTCGAATTTGACCAGCACATCTTTAATGACACCTCTCGGAAATGCGAGCGTTCGATCAGCAAGTTACAGAGAGACTGAGGTAGCCATTGCTTCTCCGATTTGTTGTTTCCTATAAATAGAAAAAGGCATTAAATTAACACTTGCACCTAAATCACATAAAGCCTTACCAATATAATGTTCTCCAATGGTGTAAGGAACTGTGAAATTGCCAGGATCTTTCAACTTTGGGGGAAGTTTCCTCTGAATGATGGCGTTGCATTCCTCCGTCAATACTACTGTCTCGTAATCTCCTAATCTCCATTTTCGTGAAAGAATGTCTTTCATGAATTTGACATAGCTGGGTATTTATTTCAAGGCTTTTGCAAATGGAATGTTGATATGAAGCTTTTTGAACACCTCCAAGAATCGAGCAAACTGTTTATCCAATTTATTTTTCTAGAGTCGTTGAGGAAAATGTGGAGGTAAATTGATTCTTTCTTGATCTTTTTCCTTTGCTTATTTTTCCTCCATCTGTGGAACTGCATCTTTTGGAACTTCTTTAATGGTTGCCTTGATTCCAACAACTTTGTTGATTTCAGTACCGCTTTTCAAAGTAATGGCTTGACATTGCTCATTCCTTCGGTTCCTTGGATTTGGTTCTGTGTTGCTGGGAAGATTTCCTGGAGGTCTGTAACTTTGAACATTGGCCAATTGTCCCATTTGATTTTCCAGTGCTTTAATAGAGGCTGATTGGCTTTGATTCAATGCTACTTGATTTTGAACTACAGCTGCTAAAGTATCATATTTTGCTTCTTGCTTCTTCAACTGGGCCAGCACTTATGTTATTCCTGGTTCTTTTTCATGCCTCTTGGCTTTTATTTGGTTGTTGGAATCCAGGTGGTGGGTATTTCTTTGTCCTGAATTGTTGCCTCATACAAAATTGGGGTGATTCCTCCACCTTGGGTTATAGGTGTTGGAATATGGATTGTTCCCCTGTCTGTTGAAATTGTTGACAAGTTCACTGTCTCTTCTTGTGGTTGTAAGATTCTGACTCAGATACCCTCCAAATGTTGAACTTGTGGATCTACCATTAACTTTCATGTTAAGAGTTTCCAGATTTTTGCAAATCACATCGGCTTTGGATTCAGTGATGTGTTGGCTCCAACTTCATAAATTCCTGCAATTCATTGATCATGCTCTTTTATGTTGGCCATAAAGAATTGTTGTTGGCCATTTCTTCGATTAAGTCACAAGCCTGATCTTTTCATTTTGCCATCAAAGCTCCTCCACAGCAGCAGCTCAATTGTGGTTCTCATTATTCCAAAAAGTCCATTGTAGAAGGTTTGGACTTGTAGCCACTTTGCGATCTCATGATAAGGATATTTTCTGGAGTAAATCTTTGAATCTTTCCCTTCTCGCAAAGGGATTCTGAATCTTGTTGCACAAAGGATGTGATGCCATTCCTCAACTTTGCAGTTCTGCTGGTGGAAAGTACTTTGCAAGGAATTTGGTGGCTAGAGTGTTCCAAGTTGTGATGGAACCTGCTGGTAACGAATGTAGCCAAGCTTTAGCTCTGTCTTTCAGGGAATATGGAAAAAACCCGCAGTCTTATTGCTTCTTCAACTGCTCGGTTGTAATTAAAAGTATCGCAAACTTGAAGAAGTTGTGATGTGGGCATTATGATCTTCAGTTGCATCCCCAAACTGTACTGACTGTTAAATCATCTAGATGCATGTTTTGATGTCACCCCTATTTGCTGGTAAGGGAGGAAGTACAATACAAGAAATGAGTCCTTCAACCACCAGAATGGTTCTGTCTCGAATGGGAATTGGTGGTGCAACCTCTAAATGTTCAGGTTCCATGTTGATCAGTCCTTCTTGGCCTTCTCGCTTTTCCTTTCTCAAATGTATGATGATTCTTTCAATCTCTGGTTCAAGCCGTCGAAGTTCAAAACTTCTAGTTCGTCTCATGTAGTGTTTGAGAACCTGAGACAAGTGAAAAAAAATAAGTAAAAAGAAATTAGATACAAGTAAAGTATCCAACCCCAAAATAATAGTGAAAGATAATAAGTCCCCGGCAACGGCGCCAAAAACTTGACCGGCGTAATCACACGCGTATAACGCAAGCGCACATATCGTTCAAGTAGTATAAAAGTATCGATCCCACGAGGACTTAAAATTTTGTTATTAATTTATGAAGTAAATATTTACAAGTATCTAATGGATTGGTTGTTTGATTGGTGGTGACTTTAAAACTTAAAACAAGTAAATAAAATTGCTTGAAAGTAGATTGAAGAAAATTCAAATTTATAAAACTATCAAGGGTTGTGAATCCTTCCAATATCTTTTTAAAATATGAAGTGGTTATTTACATTTGTGTAATATATTGGTTTATTAACCTGGAACACTAAATTATGTAAAATCCTCTTCCGATGGTCAAATACTAATACCCAGTATAACCCAATTAATCATATTTCTATGTTAACCAAGTTATCTGAATTTAATAAGATTAAGTTCCAATTATGGCTACCCCCGCCTGACAGGTATATTCCTATCATGTAAGGAAATCTATTAAAGGGTTATCTATCCTCAAGGATGATTGTGGGCTATTAAGTCTAAGGTCTTAAACCTAAAATCCATTTTCCAAGTTCATTTTAAGTTTACTGAATCAATCTCATTAATGGCCAGTTAACAAGATGTATTAAGACTAAGGCTCAATAAAATAAACCTTTATATTACCGAAACCGTAATTTAACCCTTATAAACTGGTGATATTGGAATTCATCACAACCCCAGATAACTAGCTTAGTTACGACACATATTTACGGGTAGTAAAAACTAAATAAAATAAAAGACATAAAGTAAAATGCTGAAAAGTAAATTGCTGAAAAGTAAATGACGGAAAGTAAATGCTGAAATTAAATACTGAAAATTAAATGCTGAAAGTAAATGCTGAAAGTAAATTACTGAAAAGTAAATGCTGAAAGTAAATTGCTGAAAATAAATTGCTGAAAAGTAAATAAAGTAAAAGTACAATAAAAGAAAATGCTGAGGTAAAAGGATCCACTTTTATTACTTCTATTTTAGATATCTCCCTTAATATAATATATTAATTTTACATTATAATTACCAATCAGCCATATAGCGGTATCCAGATTAAGTCAAATTAATAATTAATTACCAACCGACCAATCAGGCGGTATCCATTTTAGTCAGGTTAAAACCAATTTAAATAATTATCAACCGACCAATATGGCGGTATCCTCGTTAAGTCAGGTTTTAACTAGTTTATATATTATAATAAGGGAGATTAAACTAATATTAGTAATAAAGTTTTACCTTTTACCCCAGTAAAGGGGAGTTACCTCCTCATTACTGAAAAGTAAAAACTGAAAATTAAAGTAAAGAAAGAAAAGTATTGTGCGTAAAAGTAAATTACGGAAAGTACAAAACAGAAAAGTAAATAAAAGAAAGTGCAAAAGTGGAAATCAATTACTGAAGCTATAAATAAAAAAACAAGATACAATCTTCTTAGTAATCTTAAGGAATTCCTTAGAAGAATGTATGAATTTACAAATGAAATGACTTGGTATTTATAGGTAAAATTTTGCCTCCAACAAATCATCCACCAAATCCATTATAATTGCTCCACTAATTGCTCCACCAAATCCATTATTAATTACTCAACTAATTGTTACACTAATTGCTATAATGTTTGGTGGGAGTTTGACTATTTTTATTTTTTATTTATTTGTTTGTTTTGAAAATGACTTTAATAATTACACATAACACACTTCCGGCAGTTTCATCAATTTTGGTCATGAACGCTTCAGAATTTTAAATTATTTTGTTCTTCAAAGTTGTAGATCATTGAGTCTTCTTTAATCTGGAACTTGAATCAGCTCAATCCGATATCAGAGTAAGACTTTATTCCAAAAATACGATAGATGCGCGAAACTGGAATTTCCAAAACTTCACTTCGTTAAAACGCCCTTTCAAGTTTTCAATCTCCAAATTAATATGTCAAGTCCAATATCTGCCCTTATTTGACCCATATTTCGTCCTAAATGATTTCATTGAGTCCCAATATTATTTTATCTGCAAAATAAACTAAAACATATCAAAACGTTCATCAAACCCGAGAAACTAAACAAAAATATTAAGTAAAAGGGGCGGTAAATATTGATATATTTTCCGCTCATCAATGTCCTCCAGGCCAGACATAGACAAATAAATACAACCAATTACGTGCTCAACACGATTTAAAATTATATATATCATAAAAATAAATAAAACTAAAACTGTGGGAGCCCAAATACATATCCCAGAACCATTCAATGACTCAAGACCGACTTGACTGCATCGGGGTGATCCGCTGTCTACAAGACGCCTCTAGAATCTTCTAGCACTGTAAGTCTAATGCGAACCTGCAAAACTAGCAAACAGACGAGATGTGAACTATAAAGCTCAGTAAGTACTCATGTCTTATAAAAATATATCACATGAAAACAAGAACTTAGATAGAAAGTAGACATATATAAATACCTAAACTTATAAATCACATTCTTACCCGATGGCCGTTTACTTATGTTATACCTAGATATTTTACACATGGAACTGAAGCAACAATGAAACGAACTTATCTTCTCAATTTCACACTAAACCTCACATCTACGGAATTTTGGCATCTCTCATACACCAATCTAGAAGCATTCATCAACGTACATACATACTCTGCACTGTAGCTATACTTTATATACTAGCAATATCAAGTTTTCTTCGAACCGAAACTAACTTATTATCTACCAAACCACCCAAACCCGTGGTAAAGCCATCTCAACCCTGTGGTGGTTTAGTCAGCTTAAACTATAGCTGGTTACTTCATATAAACTACATAAGCTAATACATAAACATTAACTAACTATAAACTGTAAAACTTTTACTGAAACACTAAACTGAAACCTCATACCTCCATGTAACATAAGATGTTGACGCTTGATTCCATCAATTGGAATCCTCACAACTACATTCTAAATATGGTAAATACCCAACAGTCAACTCTTACATTAATAACATAAATCGATCATGCATCTCAACACACAATTTATACAATGCACATACTCATAACATACTACAATGCTACTTATCAAATCAGAACTGGATATCACTAAATTTCCATATCAAAGATAATATCTCAAGAATGCCAATCATTCTGAAAACTCTTTTCTTGTCTAAAAAAAATCTCTTCCTACGAAACTTTTCTGGAAATCTTTTTCTGTATGTAACTCTCTGAATTTCCCTTAAAACTATTTTTCTTGAAAACTCGTTTATAAACCATGATTTTCTGTAAATCTGCCTCTGAAAATCTGTTTCTGAAAAGCTGGTCTCCGTCTCTGAAAACTTGACGTATGGGGGCGTTACATATCGCCGTCCCCCCATACGCCTCACTAGAGACAGGAATGAAAACCCATGACTTTAGGGCGTTACGTATCGCCGTTCCCCAATGTATGTCACTCATGTCCCTGAAACTAGTGATCTGGGGTATTACGTATCGCCATCCCCCAAGCCACTGAACTAGAACTAGGGGTGCAGACCTATGCTACCCTCCAAGGTCTGAAACTAGGATTTCGGGGCATCTATCATCCCTAGTCCTGAACTAGGATCTGGGGGCGTTACGTATCGCCGTCCCCCAAGTCATCTAGATGTGCACATGTGCTCTGTCCGTTAATTCCATAGTTGTACAAGTTATATACTGAGGTGGGTTTTTACCTCATGCCTCGAAAATATAAAAATACTATCGATAAACTTTTAAAGTTTTTAAATCAAATCTTTTTTAACACGTAACTGAAATTTTAACAAGGCTAACGCCATAAAACCTTAAAATAAGTCTTGAAATAGATTTTAATCTAAAATAGGTAATTGTAAAATCAACTTGCGAAAAGGAAAATAAATCTCCACTCACTATAACTAGGATCCAGGGGCGTTACACAACACCGTCCCCCTGGTCCTGGGTCTGTATCTGTCAATGAACAATATGTCTCCCTCTGGGTATGAAAAATGCATATGTATCATCATAACAACCATATGATCATGTAAGTCATGCAATGAAATACAATGCAATGCATTGTCATTACCCATATATAACAGCAGAGTGACCACACCCAATTACGAGTTGGTGACATCTCACTCATCCAATACATATAAAATGGACCCGTACCCCATTTCAACAAACTCAACCATATGAATGATGCTCGCACGTGTCATTAATCATATCAACACCTTTCGTACATTGATTCCACACTCAGACCAAATTAAACTAAAGTCTGGAAAACTTCGATAAAACTCTTTACAAAACTTTTTCATCTCTCGTACTGAAAACTGTTTTACTAGGAGATATGTTTAACTATATAAATGTAAGGACAACTTGTGCTAAAATTTTCATGGTGATACTAGCTTGCTATCTAGAAACCCGACACTATGCATACTTTCAGAAAATCTGTTTCTATACATGTTTTTTTTACAAATCTCCTAGATAATACCTCTAACAGCTCTCAGTTCATACATTCTAAGACTCCATAACTACTGCTTCATATTTCTACTAATCTGAAATCAAACTCATATCTATTCATATATATAAGTATATTATCAGCCATCATACCTTGTCTACCTAAGGCAAGATCACAATGAGGTACTTACCTGAGGTCCATGCTATTCTCTCTCTCTTTCTCAATATGTAACACAAAATATGGTCGGTTAAGGTCGTTAATCATGAAAAACTTACTAATAGCATAAACTCTCAAACTATCCGGGAAAATCCAAATTAAATTCGTTTTCAGTTTCATTACTCATAATACATCCAATACTTATATAACACCATTAAACATTGTTCTATGTCAATTCCATAGCCCAAATATGCAAATTACGCATTTCCGAAAGTCTTCCGAAAAATTTTCGAAAATGCTGCGGAAGGAACCTAATCCCTCCAAACCTTTCTAGAATTACTCAAACACTAATATATCATCATAATTAACCTATATCCTTAATTACGTTCACCAAAGCACAAATGCCTGTGAAACACGATTTTACTGGAAACTCGCTTTACTTATCGGATCGATCAAATTAGCTCTGATTTCTCTCGGATTCTACCAAATGTACAAATTCAATATAGTAATGCTTAGACAACTTAATTTATATCATTATGTTACTCTACGAAGCTAATGGACACATCCGAACATTTAGCGGAAAACTTGAAATTAACGAATTTTTACTGGTAGGTCTTACCAAGATTTTGAGGCCATATACAGACTTCAAACGATCACACAAACGCGCTAGAATTGATGGAATTTCAATCAGAGCTACTGTTCATTCAATGTTACTGTTCACCACCATTTTTTCTCCTCGTTTTACGTGCAATCGATCAAGGATCGGAAAAATCATCACCGTCATCTTGTAGTACTCTTTGAGGGCTTCAATTTGGCAGGTAGCTCGGGTTATGAAACAAAGCGATGAGCCGGGATCCGAACACCCATGTGTGCGACTTTCACCTTTGTTTCTCACTGTTGCCGGTGTTTTCTGCATCGCCGCCAACAGCTGGAGGGTGAGGGAGCTCCAGCGCATCTTTCTAGGGTGGTGCGCCAGCCGGCGGTGGTCGAGGAGTGGCCAGCGTAAGCATAAACCGGTGGAGAGAATTTTAGGGATGGGGGTCGAGTTTGAGGGTTTTTGGAATTTTGACATTTTGGCAATTTTGAAAACTATGGGGTATTTATAGACAATTTGAAAATTACATTCTGATCCCCGAAAATTACAATCAGCCCTCTGTTATGGGTTTTCATGGAAATTCATATTTTCGAAGCCCTTTTGCTATAAAGTTTTAAAGGTTCTTAACGCGAAAGTTGTTCGTCTCGTAAAAACGAGTCTGATGGTTCAAATATCAGCTCAAACAGAGTTCGTTTTCTATCTTTATAGCTGAAACAAGCAACTTTTCCCATATATAATAATATACATAAATCGCGTAAGCGATTCTTTCATGTCATGCGATTTCCAATACATCAAATATCTATTTTAAAATATTTCGAACTATATTTTAACATTTAAACTCTTTTTCTCCAATATAGTCTTCTTTGAGACCCGATCTGCAATACAAAATCCTTACGGAAGAGTTTCTGAATTTCTGGATGTTACAATTCTCCCCTCATTATAAAATTTTGTCCTCGAAATTTATATGTTCTTATACATGCTGATTTGGTTCACAACGAATACACGGAAACTCTCTAATCCATTTCTAGAAATTGTCTAGCTCTATTAATCATTTGCATACTTACCTATTGAGGCTAAGTGCTAACTCTTTTCCATATCTATAGTCTTCAATTGTTCGTCAACGATAAAATTTACTAACTTGGTTCTTAACCAGAGAACCTAACTATCCGATAACTGCGAGGGTTTATCACACCCCTCCTAACTTCGAGAACAGCTAAGGTGATACACCAAATTCTTAATCCCAAATGTCTCAAACACATACCTTAGGTTCACTAATAACCTCATTGCCTTACAAGGGCCTAATACTACTACTATATAACTACTCTGAATTCTCTAATCTTAATGGCTCATAAAGTCTTAACTCAAGGTAGCTTCTTCTAATATGAAAACAGCTAATTTATACACATCAAACTAAGTCATCCACAGACCCTAATACACTCAGACTAGGTAGCAAGTAGAAAATCATCTAATACAAAGGGAAATATTCATATTACATGCAAAGACCTATATGGTCTACTCAAAACAGAAAACATCCGCTGACAGCCGGATACCCCACAATGCAGTCATTGACTCTAGACCATGCTACTGACTTTTAAATCACGCTCTGATACAATCTTTGTAACATCCCATCCGAAGCAAAGATACTACCGACAGAAGACAGGAAAACCATCTCCATAAGCCTTTATTCCTACTAAAATTTTGGCATGACCTTTGCTAAAAATCTTGAAACCTGGATCCAAGTCCAGTACCTCAAGGTGTCCTGAAAGTAAATCCAAAAGCAATCAACTCAACTCATGCAAATAGGCCTCCGGCCCGACAAATCTCAACTTATACACAAATAGGCCTCCGGCCAAACATATCTCAACTCATACACAAATAGGCCTCCGGCCAGACATAGACAAATAAATACAACCAATTACGTGCTCAACACGATTTAAAATTATATATATTATAAAAATAAATAAAACTAAAACTGTGGGAGCCCAAATACATATCCCAGAACCATTCAATGACTCAAGACCGGCTTGACTACATCAGGGTGATCCGCTGTCTGCAAGACGCCTCTAGAATCTTCTAGTACTGTAAGTCCAATACGAACCTACAAAACTAGCAAACAGTCGAGGTGTGAGCTATAAAGCTCTGTAAGTACTCACGTCTTATAAAAATATATCACATGACAACAAGAACTTAGATAGAAAGCAGACATATGTAAATACCTAAACTTATAAATCACATTCTTACCCGATGGCCGTTTACTTATGTTATACCTGGATAATTTACACATGGAACTGAAGCAACAGTGAAACAAACTTATCTTCTCGATTTCACACTAAACCTCACATATACGGATTCTGAATCTCTCATATACCAATCTAGAAGTATTCATCTACGTACATACATACTCTGCACTGTAGCTATACTTTATATACTAGCAATATCAAATTTTCTTCGAATCGGAACTAACTTATTATCTACCAAACCACCCAAACCCGTAGCAAAAGCCATCCTAAACCCGTGGTGGTTTAGTCAGCTTAAACTATGGCTGGTTACTTCATATAAACTGCATAAGCTAATACATAAACATTAATTAACTATGAACTGTAAAACTTTTACTGAAACACTAAACTGAAACCTCAGACCTCCATGTAACATAAGATGCCGACGCTTGATACCATCAATTGGAATCCCCACAACTACATTCTAAATATGGTAAATACCCAACACTCAACTCTTACATTAATAACATAAATCGATCATGCATCTCAACATACAATTTATACAAGGCACATACTCATAGCATACTACAATGCTACTTATCAACTCAGAACTGGATATCACTAAATTTCCATATCAAAGATAATATCTCAAGAAAGCCAATCATTCTAAAAACTCTTTTCTTGTCTAAAAATAAATCTCTTCCTACGAAAATTTTCTGGAAATCCTTTTCTGTTTGTAAATCTCTGAGTGAGTTTCCCTTAAAACTATTTTTCTTGAAAACTCATTTATAAACCATCATTTTCTATAAATCTGCATCTCAAAATCCATTTCTGAAAATCTATTTTGAAAAGCTGGTCTCCGAATCTGAAAACTTGACGTATGGGGGCGTTACGTATTGACTTCCCCTAAAGTATGTCACTCATGTCCCTGAAACATTTGGTCATGGGGGTTACGTATCGCCATCCCCCAAGCCACTGAACTATAACTGAGGGTGCGTACCTATGCTACCCTCCAAGCTCTGAAAATAGGATTTTAGGGCATCTGTCATCCCTAGTCCTGAACTAGGATCTGGGGGCATTACATATCGCCATTCCCCAAGTCCTTTACATGTGCATGTGTAACATCCCGGATTATTTTAGCGAGTTGCGTGAATTTTATTTTCGCGCGTGAGGCCGAGTCCGAATGCGAGGTCAATTTTTATTGTTACATGGGAACTTTTCAATAAATTAATTATTAGTTAATAATAATTAAATTAAAGGGACTAAATTGGAAATTTAGTGACATGTGTAATTAGAAATCTATATATTCTACACAAATTTAATTATTATATATAATCTAGATTTTTATCTCCTATACACACACACACGTGACACATGTACACATTAATTAATTAAATATATCTTTAGTTCACACACACCACTCACGCACAACACACACCCACACTGGTTACACACACAGAACACGCAGAAATAGAGGGGAGGTAGAGACGAAAACAAAAGAAGAAGAGGGGGGAGAGAGAGAGACCAAGAAAGGAATAAAGAAAAGAGAAATGAGAACAGAAGAAGAAGCCGAAGCTGAGAGAGTGAGAGGAGAGAAGAAGCAGAACAGAGCAGAGCAGACCAAACGAGAAAGAAAAAGAGAGAGAGAGGTCGAAATAGTGAAGGGAAGATGGGCTGGATCGAAGAAGAGAAACCGAGTGAGGGAGATGCAATGAGTAAGTAATCTATGTGATGAATTTCTTGAGTTTGGGTGTTTATGGGTTTGTTTGATTTGTTGAAATGAATCTAAAAATTGAAACAAGAATGATGAAAATGATTATATTAAAGCAATACAAGATTGATTATAATTTTGAAATCGAAAGGAATTAACCGGATTGGAGTAATTGGGAAATTGGGGAAAATTTTGATTAGAACTCTATAGAATTTGGGGATATATAGGAATTGTATTATATATATATACTAGTTTTTGCCCGTGCCTACGGCACGGTGTTACAGTATTTGGCCCGTACCTACGGCACGGTGTTACAGAATTAAATGATTTTATTTTTTAATTAAATGATGCCCGTGCCTACGGCACGGTGTTACAGTATTTGGCCCGTGCCTACGGCACGGTGTTACAAAATTAATGATTTTATTTTAACTTTCTATTTTTTTATTTGAAAATTTGAAAATTTTGACCATTTCCATCAATCAATTCACTCTCTTTCCTCCAATTACCAATGAAATGATCTGAGCCGCTAATTAAGCCACATAAAGAGAGCCGTTGGATGCACTCTCTTCCTCCAACACCATTGTGCTTTATAATATAGATATGTGTGTGTGTGTGTGTGTGTGTGTGTGTGTGTGTGTGTGTGTGTGTGTGTGTGTGTGTTATGTAAACTATTAGAGGTCTGGAAAATGGAATAAGATTGAGACATAATATGAAATGAGTTTAAATTGGCAGCAAGTAGGGTTAATTTCGGTTTTTTTTGCTTTGTAATTGAAGATGTGTTAGTGTTATGTTGGAACGTATGTAAATTTTGGCTGAGTTAAGTGGAGCAAATAGGGCAGTGAGTTTGTGGAAATAGGAAGTATATTCAGTTCCAGTGAAACCTGAACTGACTCTAAGGTTATGTTTTAAAGTTTAATTCGGTTTTGGCATTAAATATTTACGCTAAACTCCTATAGTAGTGGGAAAGCAGGAAATGAAAATTAGACTTGACAAAATTACGAAGTAAAAATGTTTAGTATAAATTGATAATTCTAAAGAATGGTTAAGTAAGCCTATTGTTGAAGTATATGTTATCGTTTGACGGTAAGAAATTAGTGAGTAACGTAAGTGGATAAACAAGTTGAATATGTATAGCAAGTTATGCAATCGTTTATGTTAGTTAAGCAGGAATATATGAATATAAGCTATTTGTTAGATTGCATATGTTTATGAGGTTGTAAAAATTTATATTGTAAGTGAATTGATTATCTGTATGTGCAGTAAATTAACGACAAGAGTTAGTATATAGATTATGAGACAGTTAAAGATGAAGTACGAAAAGATTAGGATTCGCATGTCATTATTTTATAATATGCATGTACATATATGTTAATATGGATAAGCATATGATTAGGATAAGTGAAAGCATGATGAATAAATTTGCATATATGTGTTTTACGATTTTCGGAAATTGATAAAGAAGCTAAAAATGTTTTGGAATTTAAAAGCATTTTAAAGGAAAAGTTTCAGAAGTTTTGAAAGAAATGTATTTCAGAAAAGTTTTACAGTTTTGAGATATAGATTACAGTTTCAAATGCAGTTCTCAGTCTTCAGATACAGTTTTAAGAAAGAGCTTTTCCAGAAAGTAAAGTAAAATAAAGTTTTCAGAAAGAGTTTTCAGAGAACAGTTTTCAGAGAGCATATTTTAGAAACAGTTTTCAGGAAAAAAAATTTAGAAAGACAGGTTTTGTAAGAAGCTTCAGAGAAGGGTTTTCAGAAAAAGTTTTTAGAAAGCATTTTCTATAAACATGCCATAATTAAAGTACAAAGTAGCTTATAAGTTATGCATATAAATCTTATATTCTGGTTAATATTTGAGATGCATATAGATGATATTAATGCATGATAGTATGATTGTCTCTATGTGTTTATGATTGATGTATGTGTGTATTGTATCTTTACAAGGAATGAACAATTTGTAAAATACTAATGCATGATTATATGATTTTATATACATGTTTATATGGTTAATATTAGTTTGTTGGATGTTTAATAGAAAGAATACGTTATTATACCGATTTGATGATATTTCAATGAAATAAAAGAAAGATAAGTATAATAAATAATCAAACCAGACTAGCAAAATGAAAGTAGGAAAGTGGAAAGATATCAGGATAACGCAGTGGAAACATAACAGGACTTGACACAATAAATAGAATTATGGAACCTCATGACTATATTATAGATGTTTAAAGTGTAAGTAGGAAACAAGATGCAATTGTGTGAAAGATTCAGAAAGGAAATTAAGTAACAAAGTGGTAATGTTTAAACATAGATAAGAGTTTTACAGTTAACTCAGAATTTGAAATTATGTGTGATTTACAAGACAGTTTAGGTTATTAATAGACTAAGAAACAGACTTGTTTATTGGCGATCAAGGAATGAGCATAGTTACTTACTGAGTCTTATGACTCACTATACTACAGTGTTTGAGTTTTGCAGGTTGGCGACCTGAACGGTCAGCTATGGATTTTAGAGTTGCAGAACAGCCGGATAGCAGCGTTGCAGTCAGCCAGTCACCAGGTCTTGGGGATAAGAGTCAAATTATATAAGTCATAATTTGTATAGGTTGTTAATATGCCGAGCATGAGTTATCTAAAAGTTCTTTGTATATGCGTATTTTCCGAGCACGGAGCCATGGTTATATGGTGTTTATATGTTTGCAATACATACTAGATGGGCCCTTAGATTACATTGATGTTGAGATACCGGCCTGAGGCCGAGATTTTATTTTCATATTATTTATGGATACTGGCTATAGGCCAGGTTGCATGGTGTTACGAATACATCATGCCAAAATTTTTCTAGAATCAGAGGCTTATGGAGATGGGTTAAGTTTGTCTCATGCCGGTAACATCTCTGCTAAGGTGGGGTGTTACAAAGATGGTATCATAGCAGAGGTTATAGAGTGTCGGTGACTGCAGCTGCTAGCTATTCGACTATCTCAGTAAGTATATGTTTTGTTTAGACCATATCGGTCTTTGTTTGATGTTTGGTTTCCAGTATTTGCTTGTTGTTTGGTTTTACTATGCCAAAGCAAGATTCGAGGACGAATCCTATATAAGGAGGGGTGAATGTAACATCCCAGATTATTTTAGAGTTGCGTAAATTTTATTTTCGCGCGTGAGGTCGAGTCCGAACGCGAGGTCAATTTTTTTGTTACATGGGAACTTTCAATAAATTAATTATTAGTTAATAATAATTAATTAAAGGGACTAAATTGGAAATTTAGTGACATGTGTAATTAGAAATCTATATATTTCTACACAAATTTAATATTAATATATAATCTAGATTTTTATCTCCTATACACACAAACATGTGACACATGTACACATTAATTAATTAAAC
>SKCR01006651.1:0-51656 GCA_019454045.1 Zanthoxylum bungeanum | reverse complement strand
CCCTGTTATTGTCACAATATAAAGGTACAAGCTCAGCTACTAACGGAACTACTCCTAGTCAAATTAGGAATTTACGGATCCAAACTACTTCTTTTACTGCCTCAGCTACAGCAATGTATTCCGCTTCTTTTGTTGAATCGGCAATAGTCTCTTGCTTGGAGGATTTCCAGCTCACTGCTCCGTTGTTCAAATAAAATATATACCTTGATTGAGACTTACAGTAGTCTTTATCGGTTTGGAAACTTGCATCGGTGTACCCAGTCACCTCAAATTCTCTTTCCCCATAGACTAAGAAAGCATCCTTAGTTCGTCTAAGATACTTAAGGATGTTCCTTACAGCAATCCAGTGACCATTACCTGGATCAGCTTGATAGCAACTGCACATGCTCAAAGCATACGAGACATCAGGTTGCGTACATATCATGGTGTAGATGATAGATTCGAGTGCAGAAATATACAAGATCTGATTCATTGTATCTCTCTCATCTTGAGTTTTAAGACACATGTCCTTAGATAGAGATACATAATATGACACTGGAAGCAGCCCCCACTTGGACTGATCTATGTTGAATCTCTTCAACACTTTGTCGATGTACGAGCTTTGGGATAGTCCAAGCAGTTTTCTAGATTTATCCTGGTAGATCCTTATTCCCAGAATAAAGGCTGCTTCTCCTAGGTCTTTCACCGATTGTAGCATGGGAATGTGATAGCCTAAAAGTAACATCATCAACATATAGGACAATGAATGTCAGTGCGCTCCCACTAACCTTATTATATACACAAGAATCATCTTCGTTTTGAATGAAACCATATTCTTTTATGATCCCATCAAAACGTTGGTTCCAATAACGCGATGCTAACTTCAATATATAAATGGATCGATTTAACTTGCAAATCTTGTTTGCATGTTTTGGCACGACAAACCGTCAGACTATTGCATATAAACATCCTCTAAAAGGTTTCCATTAAGGAAAGCGATTTTGACGTCTATCTATCATATTTCATAATCGAAATATGCAACAATAGCAAACATTATCTGAATGAACTTCATAATGGCAACATGTGAAAAAGTTTCGTTGTAATCGACACCATGTCATTGACGATACCCTATCGCTACAAGCACAGCTTTGTACATTTGTATGTTGCTTTCCATGTTCGTCTTCCTCTTGAAAATCCATTTACAACCAATAGGCTTAACACCTTCTAGTGCATCAACCATTGTCTAAACTTGATTGGTTTATATGAAATCCATTTTGAACTTCATGGCCTCTTGCTATAAAGTGGAGTCGATACCTTGTATCGCTTCCTCATACGTAGCCGATTCATCTTCCTCAAAAAGATTAATATCTACATGATGTGAGATCAGAAACCCATACCTTTCAGGTTGTTTTCCGACTCTCTCCGACCTACGCGGTTCTTGTGTATTAGAAGATTGTTGAACAGTCTCAACCATGATGGACTGTTCGTGTTCCGAGAGGGGATCAGTGCCAGGAACAGTATCAATCTGATTTTCATCAAGTTCTACTTTCCTCCCACTTACCACTGCATTTAGGAATTCTTTTTCTAGGAAAACCACATGAAGAGCAACAAATGTCTTATTCTCTTGTGGGTTGTGGAAGTAATATCCTTTAGTTTCCCTAGGATAACCTACAAATAGGCACTTATCCGATTTAGGTTATAGTTTAGTACCATCTAAACGTTAAACGTATACCCAACATCCCCAAATCTTTAAGAATGAGAAACCCGGTTTCTTTTCTGTCTATATTTCATATGGAGTCTGTCCAACAGATTTGATGGATCCTTATTCAAAATAAATATTGCACTGTTCAATGCGTATCCCCAGAAGGAAATTGGTAGCTCAGTGTGACTCATCATGGACCTTACCATGTCCAATAAAATTCGGTTTCTCCGTTCAAACACACCATTCAATTGAGGTGTTACGGGAGGAGTCCACTGTGAAAGAATACCATATTCTTTCAAGTAATCTAAAAACTCATTGCTTAAGTATTCTCTATTAAGGATATGCCTTATATCCAACTTGTGGTATATACATGTATTTGTAATATTTTCATTAATTAATAAAATGGTAATTTTTATTATACGAGTCTTACATAACTTATATAAATCATCAACAATATAATAAAGCCCTTGGAATAATAAGACGATGGCTTCCACGCCTTATGAGAATCATTACTCTTAAATGTTCCTAGTCATAGTTTTGTGAATAATCTAGGCGTTCACAAAGCGGAGAGACTAGCATGATGATATGATCCGCCCTTAAGTGGGGTAGCCGATCTCATAGGCTACTAGTGGAGATCCGTCCGCTTGGTGTATCACATGGATGCATGAGTTGCTCGTGTCCATCGAACTGACCGCTGAAAGTTTTCATATAGAGTGTTTATCCCATGTATCTGTGAGAACTTTCATGTATCGATTATATGACTAGTCCTTAGACTTGAGTTCTTTACAATCTTATGTGTGGATCAAATAACTTTGACATTCTCATTCCTCGGTTCAAAAGATCCGGTCATAAGGGTTTAATTGGCTCATTTGTTGAAACAAATGAAGTTTGTAAAGATACAATAGAGAATCGCCACTCTTTCGGATAATATTTTCTTATAAGAGTAGTATTCCAGTTTGCGGGTTGATATGTGTGATCAGTGCTTGAGACTGTGGCCACAGCCGAAGAATCATGTGAGATTCTTGGGTTAGCACGATTCATGACACTATCAACAACATACCTTTGACCATATGGGTAGATACTTTCCGTACCCTAGTTCAATAGGTGGGGATACAGTGAGGCGAGAGACCGTATCATATATAAATCGCATATAGAATAGGTATATATATCTTTCCTTCTCATTTGGGGGCCTTGGCATGTTGCTAGTGTCAATCTTGGTTATTGAAATCGAACAACCATTTGATAGGAAGATAATTTATATTCGATTAAATTATCACGATTCATTTCATGTCCAACTTGAGGTGAACCCAAAAGGTCACATACAATAAAGTCAAAATCAATGGTTAACAGTGCACAATACATATTTAACAGCATATATGATTGTTGTAGGAATTGTTCATAAATGGTTCAATGTATTTAATTATTGAACAGATCATTTATGAGGTTGCATAGTGGCTTAGGGATTGGTGAATGACGATAGGGGCACTTTGGGAATTGGAATAAATAGATTAAAAAAATTACTATTCATGTGAATAGTAAATTTTTTTTTTGTTATTTGTTTTGAATTCCAATTCGGCCCAACTCTTATTAAGGTTTATAATCTCGTTAAACCACTAAATTAAGATCCAATGGCTAAGATTAAATTGGCTTTTATCCCACATCGGATTCTTAATTAATTTTATTGTCTTTGGAGCACTATATAAACCCAAAGAATTCTTCACAAATTTTTACACTAAACCTTTCATATCTTGGGTTTATATAAGTGAGAAACTCTAAAGTTTAAGAGTAAGCCACTAATTTTGAAGATCCTTAAGTCTAATTGACTAGAGGAACCTCGAGTTAAAGGTTTTGATGTATTTGCCTAGGCTAGCACCAAAGGCAAAATACCTGTGCACTCAAGTCGTAGTCTTGCCGTGAGTTTTGGCTTTGGTGTGTGCATCTTTGGAGGCTACACACTTGGGTGGCTCTTTGGAACGTGGAAGAGCTTGCCGAGTTCGAGAAAAGCTTGTAGATTGGAGGGAGGACTGGAGGAGTCTTCAGTTCAAGTAAGTCTTTTTCTTTCTTTATTTTAATTAGAGTTCTTATGATAGTTAGCATGTTTATGTTTATGTTCTTTGCATGTTTTATGAGTTTTATGCTTAGAATTTATATTAACATGCCTAAGCTTGTAGAATAATCAAAACAAATGGGTTTTGGGAAAAAGGAAAGCGGCATCAAAAATATTTTATTTTTCCGCTGCGCACTCGCGGATGCTTCCCAACATTCTCTACCACGGTCTAACCGTAATATTTTAATACTTTTACCGGTATGTTTTTCTAATTCGTATCGAAACTCTTTGAATTTCTTAAAAGTTTCCTACTTGTGTTTCATAAGATACACATAACCATAATGTGATGCATCATCCGTAAAGGTTATGAAGTATTCATATTCACCTCTAGCCTGGCTAGACATGGGCCCACATACGTCACTATGAAGGCTAACAGCTCGGTGGCACGTACACCATTACCACTAAAAGGTGTTTTAGGTATTTTACCTAACAAATAAAATTCACAGACATCACATGAATTAAGATTAAATCCATCCAAGTATCCATTCTTCGAAAGAGTGGATATACGAGTCTTGTTAATGTGTCCCAAACGACAATGCCACAGATAAGTTTCATCTGTTTTACTCAATTTGAGCCTTTTATTTGTCATGTTATATGTTTGAGATTCATTTATATTTAAAATATAAAGACCATTATTAACATCTGCTGTACATATCAAAATATTATCTTTATATACAAAACACCTAGTATTTTGAATACAAAGGTATACCCGCATCGGGTTAAACTAGATACATAGATGATGTTTCTAGTCAAATTATGTACAAAATAACAATCACCTAATATAATTACATGCCCTGATGGAAAATTCAAAACACATGTCCCTACAGTCGAAACAGCGACTCTCCTCCCATTTCTGACTCGTAGGTCGATCTCTCTTGAAGCCAGTCTCCTGTTAATCTGCAAATCCTGCACATCAGTATATATGTAAGTACCACATCCAGAATCAAAAATCCAATTTTAAAACCAGCAGTGGACATGTTTGTTTCAATAATAAACATACTTGAAACCTGAGCATTGCCCGCCTTCGCTTCCTTCAACTTTGCCTTGTACTCATGGTAGTCACGCTTCCAGTGACCCCGTTTGCCTCACTGGTATACGTCTTGGGATTTGTCTTTAGTCATCACAGAAGACTTTGATGATTTTACCTTGCCCTTTTTTTTTCTTTTCACACCCACAGAAGCCTTCGGCCAAGTCTTGGCTTTCTGGGATGTCGAAGTAAGATACGCCTCGCGCTTCTTGCCTTTTTGAATCTCTAGCTCTACCTCTTTCAGTATCACCATTAACTCTCCAAGAGTCTTTTATTGGTTCATCATATTGTAGTTTATAACGATCCTTCCCTAGCAGTCGGGAAGAGACTGTAAGATCAAATCTATAGAAATCTTGGCCTCAAAGGTTATGCCAAGCTGACCTAGCTGTTCGATGTCAGTAATTATCTGTGACATGTAGTGCTCGATTGATGTACCCTCTAACATACATGAGCGAAAGAGCTTCTTTTGTAATTCATACTTCTGAGATCTAAGGTTAGATCTATAAAGATCCTTCAATTTCAACATAATGTTATAAGGATCCAATCCTTTGTTTTGACGACAAAATTGAAGAGTCTTTACAGAAAGCGTGACGGATTGAGTGGTAAAGTTATCATCTCGATGAGTCTTCCAAAGCTCATGATCAACTTGTCGCTCAAGTTCGGGCTCAGGCCCGAGAGGTCTCTCTATAACATAGAGTAACTTCTCGGATCCTAGGACTATCCTGATATTCATCTCCCAATCTGGAAAATTGGAGCCATTAAAGATATTCTCTCCCATGATTATGTCTCTAACGCTAATCTTTCCAGCCATCTTGATTGATATAGTCCAACTATCTAATCAACGATTTTGGGTACACTCAAAATGCAATGGTTACTATAGTCCAACTGTATAACCAACTACAAGTGGAGTAGTATCTTGTACAGTCTAACTGTTCAAAGAAAGTAATAAAAGATATTAGTCCAACTAATATTATATATATATATATATATAACTTGATATAATAAAAGAGCGCGTATTATCGAGTATTAAATGAAATTGTAAATTTAATACTAGCCTTCCACTATTTTCTGGCGAGCCTCTAACCCTCTATTGAGTAATTGGGAAACTCAGTTTTCTAGTGGGCTAGGATCCCGTTAAATAACACACAACCTTGATTTTGGCCAACAAGCTGTATGAAACTTAACTAGGTAGATATCTAAGATCAATTAGATCCCATCCAATTCCTAGATCCGGTAGGTGGACCTCGAAGTCCAAAACATATATCTAATATATTTCCTAATCTTTTCCTCTGAATCAACTAAGCCTTGGCTTTGGCCTAACAAGCTTAATGATTCTAGTTAAGCGCGACCCATTGACAGTGGGAAAGTTTCGTAATCCACGTCTATGTACGGAAGTGACCTTGACTTTGGCCAACAAGTCACAACTGCCCAAGACATGTGATGTATAACAAAGCTTTCATAGTTCAAACATATCTACGATGGACAATGATCTTCACTTTGGCCAACAAATCAAAGTCAATCTTGGATCTTGAGAGAGAATTACTCAATAGAAGGAAAACGCTTAATATTAAAGTGAGGTTTTTCCGTAAATTGGCAACCAATTTATTATCTTTGATTAGGTCTCATCATACACCCTTAAACATGCATTCTAAAATCATAATAAGGCATGATAAATTAATAATGATATGCGGATGGATATTCACAATTTGTTCATAGAACAAATCTCTCCATTTCTTTTCTCCAGCTAGCACTTTACATTATTCTACCCAATTACATAACACTATAAGAAACTTCATTTACATTGAGGGGAATTGGTGAGAAAATAAATTAAAAGAGTATAGGAGGTGAAAGACTGGACACGCAGGTCCAATTTCAAATAAATACCATATTTACAATAATTTTCAAAATTGCCCCCACCCATCTAATATTCATCCAATATACACTATTCATATAAATACATCCAAGTATTCACACAAAGTATGTTGTCAATCGATCTAATCCAATTAATTAATCTTTGATTAATGACCATCCAATGTTCATACAACGATTTGATTTGTGCGAGTTCAACTCGTTTAAAAATAAATACTCAAAGTACGTATTCTTGAATTTTATCGAACTATAATTTTAAATCCATTTTAAATTGTATCCAATATTAATTCATGTTAATTCCAAATTAAACAATTACATTTTTAGTAGTGCCTTTTAGACTTGGATTCCAAATCCAATATAAATGGGTCTCAAAGGCCCAATTAACATCCAATGCCAGTTCAATTAAGTCCAATGGGCTTTTAATTGATTCTTTAGGCATGGACTTTGCTCATTATGGATCCAACCCAAAATTCCAAGGCCCACTTAGAAATCACCATATGCCAAAAATCAATTTTGGCCCAATAGGCCCAATTTAATTATTAAAAGCCCATAGTTATATTTTGGACTTGATGGAAATGGTTTTAGGCTCAATTGGATCCAGCCCAATTATCCAAAACCATATTTGGCCCAACCAAGCCCATTAGCCCAAATACAACAAATTAAATTAGCATAATATTCCAAATATCATATTAATCCAATTAAAGTGTAACTAACACAATTAATTAATTATTCTAATATTCGAAAACATCAATTAATCTAATAAATCATATTGAACATTTCAATTCATGTCCAACACAAATTGAAGCAAAATCAATTCATTCAACATGCTTCAACTCACGGTAAGGCAAGGAAATTATATCCAATTTTGATTTCAATCCAATTAAATCAACAATTAATATACATTTCAAGTTTTTAACACATCCAATTGTCAAATTTCAAAAATTACCATGAGTTAATCCTCTAAGTTCATGTATTCGACCATGTGAGAATTTTGGGGAAATCTTGATTCAATCAATTTTTCACAAATCAAATGATGCACAAATCTAATTTATCATCATCTAATCACATCCAAACAATCAATATATAAATTAGATGCTCCAAGCATAAAATTCCCAAATTAAAGTCCATAAACCCTAAAATTCAAATCATGCTTAGATAGGCTCATGATACTATATTTAGTGTCTCTAAGACATGCCAAGGATCTCTAAACATGATCAAGTGTGAATTTAACAAGTAAGTTGCAGAACACTTACATTGGTTGGTAGATGGAATTTCAAAATTCTCTTAGGATGTAGAAGCTCCAAGCTTGAAGATGAGTTCTAAACCCTTGGTGAGTTTCCCTATCACCTTAAATTAACTCCCAAAGCGCTAGCTTTCTCAAATTTTGAAAACAATATTTTTTTCCAATGAAGAAAAGATAACCGACAATGGCTTAAGGAGAGGTAAGAGAGAAGAGTGAATAGTAGTTTCCAAAACTTGTGTGTTCTGTGTAAAATAAAAGATGCCTTTTATAAATGCCAACCACTTCCATCACAAATAGTGATAAGTTGATGTAAGTGATGTGGGTCCTACCACTATTAAAATCCAAATTAAAGTTGGCTTACACAACACAATTTGGGCCTGGGTTTGTTTAATCTGATTAAATGAATTTTCCGTCGCGACATAATTAAATCTAATTTAAATAATTATGCCTAGCAAAATTATTATGAAAGTCGCTTACGAATTGATTCCAAATTAATTCGTTGGCCCGAATTAAAATCTAATTTTAATTCCGTATTGAAATTCGATTTCAATAAATATATCCAATAAATTATTTATCGATTAATTCTAAATTAATCACGTTCTCTCTTTTAGACGAATTTAATCCCTGATAAATTCTTACTGTAATTAATCCCAGATTAATTTTCTCTCTCATAATTAATCCCAAATTAATTCTATTCGAGTCAAATATCATTGGTGAATCTTTGGGAAGTGACGCAAGAGATCTCTGGATATGTTGACAGTAAATACAATTGTCGGACTATCTGACACGTGCGTACCCCGTACCACGTTCTCACTGATTCACAAGACGTGGTTGGCTTCTACCAAAGCCCGTGCCTACCCAATTCTCCAGAAATATTCAACGAAGAATATGTAATTTGTATCAGGCGTAATATACAAGTATTACGTAATATGATCCAGTATCAGATGTCACATGCTAAGCCTAGGGCTGGCTCTGTGTCTGCCCCGTATGAAGCATATCAGATCCCGACTAACTAGTCTCTGTAATCGAATAATCATGACCTAGTCATACTATCCCGATAGTTACAACATTTAAGAGTACTAGTACCGTATCCAACGTGATCATCATCTCCATATGACTGAAGTGATACTCCCGTCTTGACATCACACCCAATACACTACGATTCTTAGTAAACCCAGCAGAGGCGTACACAGAACCTGTTAAAGCTCCGGAAGACCAAAACCAAAGCAAACTTATTGTCGCCAAGTATTAGCAATGCAAGTCTCAAGTTAAATATCACATACAACCTGATTTGGATTCCCATAGACATAGACATAATACCAATGGGACTCCGATGGGTCCATCCAGAGTGAAGCTGTTCCCGGTCCAATGGCTAACAACACCTCCTATCACACTTGCATAAGTATCCAATACTTAAATATATGAGAACTATGTCGTTAAGCTTCCATAACACGCACAATTGTAATACTAGTCTATTTCGCATTATCGATGCCCAGTCTCGATAATACTACGACTACAGATATTTAATGATCAAACCGTTCGTGGATTAATATTGTCTCATATCTTATTAATCCTGTTTAACCATATGGACTTTTATCATTTATATATATCCAAGTAATTCAATTACAAAATGATAAAATATCAATTTCCTTTGTCACATAGTTAATTTGTACAAAAACACAATGTCTTTTACAAATAGTGATGTTATGGGTCATAATTGTCCAACAATATATATATAATATGCATATGCTTATTAATATGAGTTGGACTTGAGTGTGAAGCATACTAGTGATTAGGCTATTTGAATTTATTGTGGTATCATTTATGCTTAGTCACATTATTAATCTCATTAAGTATCAATTGGTATCACCTAGAAATTATTGATTTATATGATATATGTGATCTTTTTGGATTTTTAATTTTGATATGCCTTGTCATTGATCTTTATTGGTTGAAAATGAAATACATGGATATTGGCTTAACTTGAGTGATTTTGATGATTTATGCATGAATTTTATATTATATGGCAAAAGGGAAAATTGAATGGAAAATGCTAATTGTGCATGTAAATGAACTTTCATATATTTTGTGCATATATTGGTTGATAATCTCATAAAGCTTAATTTTTGCTTCTCCATCATTTTTTATAATGTCAAAGCGGAAGAAATCATAGAAATGAGAATTAAAACTTATATTACCTTCACCCTTATATTAAGAGGGATCAAATTTGTACTAATGTATTTGTCAAAGTTTATAGAGCTATATTGAAGACAATCACATGTTGAGGAGGAACTAATATTGAGGGGGAGCAAAATCATCAATAAATTTGGACTCTCAAAGTTCCAAAAGTTTAAAAGGTTGCCATCATCAAAAAGAGGAAGATTGTTAATGACATATTCGTAAGATGGATTTTTGATGATGCAACACTAGAAGACTTTGAAGCGTATTAGCGGACATTACAAAAATATATCGAAGCACATTGATAGTGAAGAGCAAATGAATGTGAATACTCAAGTGACTAATGAAGAATATCGTGTGGTGTTAGCTTAGGTCTCTATTTGTAAGTGAGTTGTTCATTTTTGTCTCTAAGCTCATAGAACATACGCACATTTACTTAAATACATTAGGCTCAAGTGCAAAATATTTTTTAAATATTCAAATCTTGCATTTTAGCATTAAGATTGGCATACAGGTCCCTCACACTGACATACCAATGACCTTGCTCTGTTATGAACAATTTTGCATTGCCTCTAGAACAAGACTACTCCATACCGGTCACCCATATCAACCAATGTGGAGTTTTCATAGTTACTGGAATCGAGCTAGAGCATACCAGCATCCATACTGGTAATCCTTCATATTTTACATGCTCTCGAAAACCGATATTAGTCAGTAATCTTGTCTTATTTATACTTACCGGTGCCAAACGGTAATATTTTATAGCCATTGTAATGGAAGACTTGCCTCTGCAGTCCTGCATATCGGCCTCAGTGCAAACATTAAGGACCGTTTTCATTTTCCCCATAAATTGAGTCCATATTTCGTTTTTATTTTTTCCTTTTTTAACCTTCATACAATTTATTCTAAGGTAAAAACAAAGAGTAAACAAATTTTTTTTTTATCATACACTCTCATACTCAAGCTCACACACTAAACCTCCATATCTGTTTTAGTGAACTTAGATTTCTTAGGTTAGCAACTCACACTAAATCTTCATTATCTTTTGTGAATGCTCAAGTGGTATTTTAACCTTCATATTTTTAAAAACTTTTGGTTGGGAAGTCCCTTGTTGAGTGGGTATTCTCAAAAGGAAAATTTGTGTAAAGGTTGTGTGTAAGTCTGGGAACAAAAGGTTTAAGATTGAACCATTGAAAAACCCTTGTGTAAAGGTTTGAAGTGAACCTAGGGAACAAAGCTCTTGGTTGCGAGTGAGTTGTGGAAAACTCAGTGTAAGTTGTGGATTCAACTTAGTGGAAATCTTCAATCGTGGCTTAGGGGAACAGACGTAGGCAAAGAGTTGGTCGAACCACTATAAATACGGTGTCAATTTTCTTTGTCCCTAAACTCTTTTATATTATTGCAAGTTTATTTTATATTTGCATATTATTTAGTTACTTGCATATTAGTAATATATTTTTATTGGGAAATTAATTGATAAGCTTAATTGTAAAGCTACTAGCTTAGTAGCGTAAAATCGGCAAGAATTTAAATATCACATTATTCTGTCACATCCTCGATTCACCCCCTATTGGGTATAATTGTTGTTGTTTAAGTGTGCTTGTAGGAAATTTCATCTCTGTCAGTAGTTTAGAAGCTCTAAACTCTTTTACAAGTTGTGAGATGATAAAATTGATATCTACTGAATCTGAATCTTCAACCCCTTTATATAGAAATTCACTACCAACTTAGTAGCGTAAAATCGGCAAGAATTTTAATTTCGTATTATTTTGTCACATACCTAATTCACCCTCTCTAGGGTATAATGGTTGTTGTTTAAGTGTGCTAATAGGAAATTTCATCTTTATCACTAGTTTAGAAGCTCTTAGTTCTTTTACAAGTTGTGAGATGATAAAATTGCTATCTACTGAATCTAAATCTCCAACCACTTTATATATGCTTCCAAATTCACTATTCCACCGCCCATGACGCCAGCTCATGTCATTGTCATTAACAACTCTCATCAACTACCCATAATTTGGCCAATTAGAATTGCTCATTTTACTGTCACTATACCAGCCTATGGCAGCTCTACTTTGCCATTTGCCTGCCATTGTACCACCATATGGCGGCTGGTAGGGGCTACCTCAAATAAGAACCATCGCTTTTCCCACAATCATCATTAGCCTTCTAGAAGCTCATCCTTTCAACTATGGCATATGTCACATGAACTCAAGCAGAGACTATATAATCCCAGCTCCGTTCATCGGGTCGACATACCGATATGAATGATGCTTAGTCAAATGTTATGCCTTCTTCAACCAGGTCGGGTTGTAACTGACACACTCACAAAATAGTTCTTTACTCCCAAGTATAATAGTGTTGAAATAATAAAATAACATGATAAGTTCGTGGTCGATCCACATGAAATAAATTTAATATGATAAAATAATAATTAAACTAATAAAATAAAATAATAAAATAAAATAATAGGTTTAAGGGATCCATTCTTGATATTTCAAATAAAAATAATTTTTACTTTTTATAAAATATAAACTATAATTATTTATCAATCAATTTATTTCATAATTATCAGGTATTAATTATGCCAACACATGTAATTCGTCATGTCGATAATTAGTTATGTCAAGGTACTAAATATGTCAAAACATATAACACCAGCCATAAATACAATGATAATATCTGTCTATAACAAGTCTAGTTAGGTACTCAATGATGCCAAATATATAAAACCAACCATATAGGCATAACTGTATTGTCTATAATTAATCTAGGTTTTTAATAGTCCACAATATCTCATTTATGGGATCCAAGTATTATCTGTGTCAATCGGATATTATCTACGGCTAGTCAAGAGTCCTCAATAAACTGGAAATAGTATGAATTTTATTTGGGAAATTATCACAATTTATAAAATATAATATAAATACAAATCACCAATATTTTCATGTCACTAGCTTCACCATTTACCAAAACATGATAAAAATTAGAAGAACAAGATATAAATAAAAACATTCATAATTTTATTAATAAAAGAAAAATAAATTATAAAAGAAAAAATACACACAATAGCTCATTTCACAAATGTGATAAATTAAGGAGATTAATGAAACTACAAGTGTAAAATGATTAATTTCTCTTTTAATAAATGTGCACTTTTTAGTGTTCATCAGTAACACATGGACCGCATCGGGTCGACTTCCACAAACACTCAAATGCTGTCAAATCCAACACTTCTTCTTCAGGTCGGTCGGATTCCCAACTTACTTCATCATCGGCAGGTTCTGCTCTCGGGAGAAGTCCTCTGTATAGTGGGGTTGAGCCCCTCTGTCTGACTTCAGCATCTCTGAGCCCTCGGACCTCTATCATCCTCTCTTTACCAAGTACAAACCCCATTCTATCCCTCCTTGTGTTTGAAATTTCTCAAGATGAAAAATCACCATCAACAACAACAGATTCATGAGAAATCGAACTAAAATGACGAATTTGTGTCAGTCACATTGATTCAAATCAGTTTTGTATAACTTACTACATGTATTTATTAAATTTATTAACTGATTGTTAACAGAGTTTAACAGTTGGTATGACAATTAAAGAAATGAAAAGTTTATCCTGATTAATGAGTGATACTTTAAAAATAAAAGACTCAGATGTTATTACCTCATTTCTTATTTCTAAAGATAATATATTTTGAGCATTACCGAGAATAAAGTAGCAATAAACGTGGCACAAAAGCCCACAACACACGTCACTTAACGCCGTGACAACTAACGGCAGAGGACCCACAAAAAGCGAAAGTCTCCCGGCATCAGATTCTACCGTCGTCACAGAAACCGTCTAAAACGACCTCACTCCTCTTCTCTTCATGGCTCTCAAATGGCTCTCTCGTTCTCACTCGAAAGTCTAAAACGCCGCCGTTTCCTGTCGGTTCGATCACGCCAGGTTCGAATTTTTCCCCAGTTTTCGTATACGGTGATAGCTTTTCGCTATTTTGTTTATGTTATTACCATCCCCATATTTGTATAGCTGATTGTATTTATATCATTTCCGATTTTATTTAGATTTAGTTTTATTTAGATTTAGTTTTATTTAATTTGTTTTAGTTACTTATATGTTGTGTGTTTTTCGCTGCAAGTGCCGTTTTTATGGCGTCAATTAAGGATCTCTTTTGACCTATGTAATGGATTTTTTATTTTTTATTTATTTATTTTTTTGTGGTTTCTAAAATTAGCTCTTTTTATGATTATCAGATTAAGACTTATTACTCTAGAGTTTCCTTGAGAGTAGCAGATTGAATCGATACTTGGTTGGTCACTATTTTATTTCTGGAAAGTGTTTTTGTTTCATACATTTGTTCTTCTTCTTCTTTTTTCTTTTTTCTTTTGTTTTTTGCTTTCATTTTCAGTGATTTAGTTGTTGTTACTGATTGCTTGCATCAATAATGAACTTAGTGTTACTATGATCTTTATAAAAATGGAAAGAGGCAGGTCCTGAAATAAATCTCTGATTGGGTTTATTTATTTATTTTTTTCAAAAAATTGTTTGGTTGTTCTCATGGAGATGAAAATTGTTTGGTTGTTCTTACATGGAGATGTTTTGAGTCACTACAGCTCTCAAATCTCACTCTTATTTTGGTTTGCAGTAACTCTGTCATCTAATCAAGAGTGATTGTTTGATGTAGAAGAAGGGTTTACGGAGCTTTGCATTTATAAATTATAAGCTAGGTATGTTTGAGATAATTTAATTTTCTGTGTTTTATTTGGTGGTGGTTGTTATGTATGTTTGTTATCGGCATATTAAGGCATTTATTGTCTTTGATTTCAGAGGAAGTACCCTTGTTTTCTTTGAAGAGCTGATAGTGCATAGTTCGTTATTCAACCTTAAACTTTGGATAATTTGATTGTGAGAGTTTTAGGTTATCAAGGGAAGCTTATATTGAGTTGTGTTTGAGAATGGGGGCTGCTTGTTGTGTTGCTGCTAGAGACAAGACAATATCTAATGCGACAAGTGCTGAGATTTTGCATAGGAATATTCGGAATTCACCGACATGGAGTTTTCGGTGGGACCACCGAGGGCGTGTAGCAGGTGAAGAGACTGCCGTAACATGGTGTCCTGATGGAATTAACCGGAATAATCAACCAGATATTAAGTATGAATCAGCATATGCATCAGAGGAAGGAAGCCCATTAGATAGTTTTCCGAGACTTACATGGCAGAAGTCCCCAGTTTCTGAAGGAACTGCCGCTGGGAATGTCAGAACTCCTACTTCAGGTAAACCTTTAGGATGCGGCTCTTAATGTTAAGTATATTGTGTATCTTGATATGGTATTTGGAAGTTGAGTAAGTTTCTTTTACAATCCTAGAGTATAATGTGTCCTTGTGGTAACAAGACATGTTGATTGAATTAACTTATGAATACAACATAAAGGCGAAGGCAAGGCAACAAATTCATCTACTGAAACCAAAAAAACTCAGGAAGCCCACCATCTTCTGGAAATTAATTTAGGAGAATCACTGGTGTATCCACTCATTAAAATATACTTATGCAGCAATTCTTCTGGTGCTCTTCTTCTTGTACCTGTGAATAAGTTTCAAAGATCCTTTAAACCACAGGTAACCTGAGAGTTGGCAAGCTAATTCTTTATCCATTTTGTTAGATTTCTACTCCTCTACTTTTACATTTTGTCTGAATGAATGGAACAGCTAGAATTTCTGGTTGGGAGGAATCATGGATTCCAGTCAGTTATGTATCATGTGATATTTGTCGATGGCTCCAATTCGCATTTATCTTGACCAAGACTCTGTCACACCCCCGGCATTCAAGTTTGAGCATTCTGCATATGGAAATCATTATATTATGATCCGTCACCATAGTTTTTAGGAGACTGAGGAGGAAAGTCGAGTCTATGAAGATAGTAAAATCACCATAAAGTTCAATTAGTTTTGGCATTTTCAATGTTGCATAATATATTGCTTCCTTGTGGATTAGCTGATGAAAATTTGCAAAGAAAGCATTAAACAAAAAGGATTAATTAAATGAGTATAAGTGTGTAGCAAAATGAAGAATTATTAGGAACATAAGTTGTGAATGTTTTTTTTTGCACCATAGATCATATCATGGAGAGTTTAAACCCTTTCCACTTCAAGTGCAGGAAAAAATGAAATTGGTAACTAAACCTCTGAGAAACATTATGGAAACTTTTTTGACAGTTCTTGGTCAGATTTTCCAGATCTTATGGTTACTTCCCTACGAGACCAGTTTTCTTGCTCCTCTGTTGAAACATACTGTCCTTTGTTGTTCAACGGTAGCTCCTGCATGATCTGATAGTGATTCTTTATTGACATTTCTGTCAAAAGTTTCCCGAAGCTTCAGCGAACTTCTCTGTGGTTCTTTTACATTAAATCGTCTCTGGATTACCTTGTACACATGTTTAAAGTTGAAATGCCGAAATTTGAATTTATACTTTTAGACGTGTATAAATAAATTGACTGTGGCTGGTCTTGTGGACTCTGCTTTACGTTAAGTTTGCAGATGTATGTATTAGCATGAAATGATTGAGGCTTGGCTTTGAAACCATTTTGGGGTCATTGTAAGTTAAGACATCATTTAATGCACATCCACTGTATGTTAGTACTACCTTAAAACACCGAGTAAAATATCAGTATATGTTCTTAAATCTGTATCAAATGTTGGAATATGTGGACTCTAATTCTTTTTGTTGTATCTCATATTTTTTTACATGTTTTTGTCAGATCAATCTATTTCAAGGAATATCTCTATGGATGTGAATTTGGAACAGGTAGAGCATTGTCTTGTGAAAGATTGTTTCCATCTGCTTTATGTGCCTCCTCTCCCCCCCTCCCCCTCAAGATGAACTAATTTTCTATTGGAATCATGTTTCAGGTCAAGGAGTTAACAGATTCCCCAGAAGTTTCATATCCATCTCCTGCCAAATTATCATTATCACTACCTTCAACTTCATCCTTGCCGACATCACCTTTATCATCGCAAAGTCACTTGTACCCACCCAGTTCAACCACACCAAAGTGGCCTCGCCACTCTCCTGGACATCCACTTCTTAGACAAGTATCTGACAGCCGGATCCCAGGATTGAAGTCATTTAATGGATACACAGTTAGGGAAGAAAGGCCGGTGATCCCTTCCTGGAGCAATGAGTCAACTGTGGGCTCTGGTGTTGGGTCTTCGGATGGGTGGTCCATGCATGCTTTCTCTGAGCTTATGGCCACTTCTCACAAGGAAAGGTGGTCTTTTGACAACGAGTCCTTGGGCTTTAATCACGAGAAGATTGCCAGATCCAGTAGTCGAGTTTCAGCTTCTTCTTCTATTGATCTGCAAACATGTGGGGTTTGCTCTAAGCAGTTGTCGGAGCTCTGTGTAGTTGCAGTTCTAACTTGTGGCCATCTTTATCATGCTGACTGTTTGGAGAACATAACTGCTGAAGTTTACAGGTATGACCCTGCATGCCCTGTTTGTAATTTGGGGGAGAAAAAGACCCATAAATTGTCAGAAAGAGCATTGAAAGCAGAAATGGAATCCAAGGCTAGGAATAACAAGAGATGGAGGAACCGGATTGTGGATAGCAAGCTTGATGTGTTGGATCGTCATAAAGAGAGTGGATATGAAGGTAAGGGTCCCAGGATGGCATCTAGTTCCAGCCTTAAAAGCTCCTCAGGAAAGCCTTTCTTGAAAAGGCACTTTTCATTTGGATCAAAGGGGAGTAAATCCATGTCAGAAAATCATTCAATGTGGAAGAAGGGGTTTTTCTGGGCCAAATCTAGCAAGACATGAGCTGCCGCTGCACCATAAAGAGGTGATAATTTTTATCTCATATATTTTGCATTTGTCCATCACCGGCAGTTGTTTGACTTGGTGTTATTGGTAAATTTTGTACCTATTGCGCAATGATGTGTTGAGGACCAAGTGCTGCATGGAACAGTAATTGTAAAGATGCATTATCACAGGCAGAAAAATTTATTTTTTTGTTCATTTGAAATTTGAATGGAGGTGTAATCTGTTCGACCAAATAAGTATAGTATTCTTTTTTTCTCATTCCTTGAAGTTTTACTAAAAAAAAAAAAAAAATTGTTTCATGAATACAGACGACAGCATTGATCTTCACTGCAATCTCAGTTGGATGAAGAGAAGATAGCAGGACGTTTTGCAACAAGATAGGTCAAGAAACACAACTTCATACAAACTCTCAAACTTCGACAGGATTAGTTACTGGAATTTCATTGTAAAGAAGAAAGAAAGAATAATATATAGAAAAAGTTAGTAGAATGAAATGCATTGTGAGACTATTTGTTATATTCGTATTTTGTACATATATAATATATGTTTCTTGCTTGAACAATAAATGAACTCGTTCTACTGATTCTGTTTTGTAAACATTATCCTATCTTCTTCTTCTTCTTCTTCTTCTTCTTCTTCTTCTTCTTCTGGGCACTGTTACGGAGCATGCTCACTAGCAGGTACAAGAAGAGCAAATACAGGATAGAGGTCCTTGAGTTTGTTTCTATGTAATATTTGAAATTGAAGTTTGCTATAAGCTCAAGCTGTTTGATTCATTTTCAGTTTTAATATTTTGGTCAGATAAAATTTTACATATTTGATTAGTCAGTCGGTTTTGTTTATGAGCTATCAAATCAATTTGCCTTTCCCGTCATCTTTAACAACATAGCTCACATGTTATCAATTCAAGAAGTTTCATACTCTTTTGGTTGAATTGTAATGGAAGTGGAGAAACGTTCCTTCCGCCAACTTCTTGTTTTTGTGAAATCCAAAACCCCATCAGAGCTCGAGAGTATATTTTCAGTATTTCTATTGGACTTATTTATCTCTGACCATTGAGAAACTTAAAAGCGCACAACACAATATTTACTTTGCCTAATTAAGCAGAGTTTTGGAGATTTTATGGTACACCCAAGTATCTGTATATAAATATTCTCTGTCGCGGAGAATAAGGCAAAAAAAAAAAAAAAAAAACAATGCTCTTAGAACTTTCTTAAATTTTGCTCCAGACAAGGCGAATACCAAAATTCACTATTTATTAGTTTTGATATTTAAATTTATCCTTAAAAAAATAGAAAACCAGTGAACCAAATTAAACCTACAAACCGAATCAAATAGATCCGTTTGGTTTTTAAGTTAGGTATTTAAAAACTGCCTATTCAGTTCTGTTTAATTAAAAATCGAACGTAAATAAAAACTATTTTGAATATACAATTGTATAATTTTATTAATTGATGATTAGATCATTTTGAATTTTATTTTATTTAAAAAAACACATTAAAATCTGAACTTTTTAGTTTGATTGGAAAAAACATCGATGTGGCCCACGGAATCCATTCCCGCACTAAACTTGTGCAGGATTTCTTGGCTTTTTTTCCCCATAATACAAAAATTCGACTTTCCGACTAAAACTAATCTCACTTTGTTGAAAATTTTGATCAGAGTCCGGATAATCTTCTTTAAACTCAACCGATACAAATTTACAATTGTGACCCAATAACAAGCCTGTCTTACACGTGTAGAAACGTGGCCATAATCTTGCATGTCCTTTTAGTTTGTAGTAACCACGTGTAAGAACCAAACTAACATGCAAAAACAAACCCAATCTCTTTTTTCCACCGTCATCCTTTTTACTTTTTAAAGTCCTAGCTAGCTCTGTTATTATCTTATAGCTGAGAGTATTGGTGATTACTTTCTGCGAGTTAGAGAACATGGCGGATGTAACGAAAGAACAGGGCAAGCCAGTTGAGTTAATCGACAAATACGGGAATCCAGTTGAGTTAACCGACAAAGAGGGCAACCCAGTTGAACTTATCGCCGTTGACACTGACAAAACTACTGCACCGGCTGGTGCTGGAGTGCATGATGGCTCGACGGGAGAACAAGGCGTGCATGCCGATGAACCCACAGGTGATGTTAATCGTGAAGGCGAGCACAAGGACTTGAAGCATGAACTTGAGGAGGAGCGTAAGAGTGAAGGTGAAGCTGAACGAGAGATTCACCGCTCCAGCAGTTCTAGCTCTAGCTCGGGCTCGGTGAGACATGTTAACATATAACGTGTGTGTGAGAAAGAGAGAGATCGCAGTTCATTTAATTTTTTCATTTTAATAAGATAAAAATTTAAAAGATTACTTTCATTATTGAAATTTGTGGACCCACTATCTACGGATTAGTAAAAAGATATTTCTAAGCATTAGACAACCTTCACGGTTGAGTTGTATCCATAAATTGATCATGTAACTAATTAAGATATGTACCGTACGTGCTATTATATTGTTTCCCTCTCAATTTCTTTGGGTGCAGTCTGAGGATGATGAGCAAGGAGGAAGAAGGAAGAAGAAGGGACTGAAGGAGAAAATAAAAGAGAAACTAACTGGCGGGAAGCACAAGGATGAGCATCCGGAGACACCTAGCTACTCCGCAACCACCACCTCCACCACTACAGCTCAACACCATGAGCATGAGAAGAAAAGCATGATGGAGAAGATCAAGGAAAAACTACCCGGCGGCCACCATAGCCACTGAACTTATAATATAATGCATGTCCGTAATTTGTGAGAGTGCATACATGGAATTGTGTCAATGTTCATAAACTGTGAGAGCTAGCTTCTCGTGTTTAATTTGATGTGTGGTGTGTCTTAGGGTTAAGTAGTAGCTAGTTTGTTGCCAAAGAATAAGCATATTGTGTGGTCATCGGCTCTTGTAATAATTATCAGTAGGGATATGTGTGGAGTGTTTTTTTATGAAAATTGACATTTTATCCTTCAAAAATCATACTATTTCATTTCAGTCATTCAGTTATATATAGCATTGGGGAGAAAACCAATGGGGCGAAGGTATTAGCTTATATTTTTATCCTAACATTACACGCTTCACAACTGACATCCATTCTAGGGCGACTTTGCCCTTTCTCAGTTTTTTGACAGGTCTGTTGAGATGTGAAGAGGGAAGTGAGGGTGAAATATTAGCTCATCATCCATCAAAAGCAGTTTTGATGTGTGATTTTCACACATCAAGCAATAGAGTTAGAGTTATAATTCACTTTATTAAAATTGGGTTTTATAATTTTTATTACAAAATCAATTATGAAACCTATATTACAATTAATAAAAACTCATAATAATAATATTAGAATAAAATATTCTAATATTCTCTCACTTGTGCGATATTAATTGTGAATGTTTTAATATTAAGAATATTTTATGGATCCAATATTAGTTTAGAGACAACTTTAATATATTATTCCATCCAATAAGCTCATAGATATAGAATCACGGTGGTACTTATATTATAATGTAACATAATCCTTTTCATGGTCACATATATCAAATAATCTTATTGACATGAACAAGATGTGATAGAGTAGTAAGATACAATCACACTCGCTTTATGATCTAAAATTCATCTGTTATTTTCTCTTATCGATCCCCAATTTCTCTACTTTATGCAGTCCAGACATGCATGAGAAATCAAGGCTTAAATAATAAGCATGAATGTCTTTTATTATTTTATTATCTCGAGATAAAATTTATGTGTCACAAGACGTACTAAAAAGGCTTTGTAACTTTATGCCCCAAGCCAATGTTATGATACACAAATCATAAGACTTTACACAATGATATATCAAACAATAAAAATTAATAGCTTCCAATGAAGATGCACTTTATAGATAATCATTGTAAAATATACAAAATACATGTACAAACGTACAAAAAAATAACATAGAACAATGATGCCTCACACTAACCTAGGGTACGTATCAAAAGATTAGCAAACCGATACAGGTACGTATCAAAAGATTAGCAAACCGATACAAGAAACTGTTGGATATATATGGCCCATAGCATCACTATTTGTACATAACATAGTGTTGTTGTCCAAATTAACTATGTGACAAAGGAAATTGCTCTTTCATCATTTGTAATTAGATTACCGGGATATATAAATGATAAAAGTCCATATGATTAGTACCATATTAATAAGATATGAGATAATATTAATCCACGTAAGGTTTAATCATTAAATATCCCTAGTCGTAGTATTATCGAGACTGAACATCGATAATGAGGAATATGCTAGGATTACACTTGTGCGTGTTATGGAAGCGTAACGACACAGTTCTCATATATTTGGGTATTGGATACTCATGCAAGTGTAATAGGAGGTTCTGTTTACCAATGGTACGAAAACAGCTTCGCTCTGGATAGACCCATCGGAATCCCATTGGTAGTATGATTATGTATTTATGGGAATCCGAATCAGGGTAGGTGTATTTGGTCTTAACCTGAGACTTGCATCGCTAATACCTGTGACAATCAATATACTTTGGTTTGGTCGTCCGGGGCTTTAACAGGTTCTGTGTACGCCTCTTCTGGGTATACTGAGAATCGTAGTGTGTTGGGTATGATGTCAAGATGGAAGTATCACTTCAGTCATATGGAGATGATGATCACGTAGGATACGAAACTAAGTACTGCAGTCATCGAGATAATATGACTAGGTCATGATTATCCGATAATAGAGACTAGTTACCAGAGATCCAATATATGCTTCGTACGGGGCATACACAATTCCAGCCACAGGCCTAGCATGTGACATCCGATACTGGATCGTAATACGCAATACTACGTATGCTACGCCTGACAAAGATTATATATTCCTTTCAAGAATATTTCTGGAGAATTAGGTAGGCACAGTACTTTGCTAGAAGCGAACAATGTTTTGTAAATCGGTAGGAACGTGGTACCGCACATGTTCGGATAGTTTGATGACCGTATTTACTGCCAATATATCTAGGGATCTCTTGGGTCGCTTACCGAAGATTCACCGATGATATTTAACTCGAACAGAATTAATCTAGGATTAATTATGAGAGAGATAATTAATCTGAGATTAATTACGGTAAGAATTAATCTAGGATTAATTATCAGAGAAAAAATTAATCTGGGATTAATTGCGTCGAGAATTTATCTAGGATTAAATTCGTCGAGTTAAGAGAAGGCGATTAATTTGGAATTAATCGGCAAAATGAATTTAATAGTGAAATTAGATTTTACAATATAATTTATTTAAATGGGCTAAAATAATATATTAGATATATTAATCAAAATTAGATTTCAATGCGGAATTAAAATTGGATTTTAATTCGTGGGAACAAACTAATTTAGAATTAATTCGCAAGCAACTTACGTAATAATTTTGCTAGGCGTTATTATTTAATTAAATTAGATTTAATTATGTCGCAACGGAAAATTCGTTTAATTCAGAATTAAACGAACCCAGGCTCGAGCGAAGTTGTGTGTTGGATTGTCCAACTTAAATTTGGAATTTGAAGTGGGGCCCACCAACTTACATCAATGCTTTTGACACTTGATGGAATTTGGTAATTGGTTGAGTGAAAATGCTTAGATTGCTTTTGACGCACTCATACCTATTCCAACACTCAAATTAATATATTAAATTAAGTCAAACTTTGGAAGTAAGATAAGTCACTATTCACTCTTCTTCCTTTCTCCAAAACCGTGAACCTCAAGCTCTCTCCCTTGGAATTTTGTTAAAAATTCTACAAAGCTAGAACTTTAAAGAGACAAATGAAGGTGATAGGGAAACCAATCCATAAGTTTGGAATGCAAACACAAGGCTTGGAACTTCCATTGCATCCAATAAAGAAGGAATTTTTGAAATCCTAAATCCGATCAATGTGAGTATTCTGCAACTCCATTTGATTAATTCACACACGAATCACTCTTAGACAATTTCGGCATGTTCTAGAAACACTAACAATGGTATCAGAGCGAGATCTAAGCTTGATTTGATTATAGGGTTCATGACTTTAATTTGGGTATTTTGCTTGGAGCATGAAAATGCAAAATGATTGTTTGGTTGAGTTTATATGATGTTTAATTGGATTTGTGCATCATTGATTTTGTGAAAAATTGATTAGATTAATTTTCCTTAAAATCTATAGCTTGGCCGATTATTACCCTAGAATAAGCTCATGGGAATTTTGGAAATTTGACAATTGGATGTGTTAAATAGCATGATAGAAATATTGAATCTTGATTTAATTGGATTGGAACAAAATTGAATGATTTTTATTACTATTGCCGTGAGTTATGCATGTTATTGGAAGATTGATTCTACTTTAATTTATGTTGGACATAAATTAAAATGTTAGGCATGATTAATTGGATTAAGTTGGTGTTTTGGAAACATTAGGTTAATTAATTAATTATGGTAATTCCACTTTAATTAAATTAATATGTGATTTGGAATGATGTAATAATTTAATTTGTTATATTTGGGCTAATGGGCTAGGTTGGTGTAACATCCCAGATTTTCGGGACTGTTCTAGAAGTTTTCGGATTAATGTTATAGTCTCGGAGCATGATGATAATGAAGAATAAGAGTTCAAGTGATGTTATATGGGTTGAAATAATATATTATGAATATTCGTCGTGTTGGAAAACGCTTGGGATTAAAAGTCAGTTGCGCGATTTTCGTAAAACGCGTAAAGTTTACAGTTTTGGTCATAACATTAGCAAACGAACTCCGATCGCGTTGATTCTTGAACCATCGAACTTGTTTTTCCGAAAAGAACAACTTTCATGTTGAGTACTTTTCGAGAATCGTGTCAGAAGAGCTCCGAAAATATGAAATTCAAGAAAATTCCATGATATGGGCTAAACAGTAAATTCGCGGGGACTCATTTGATATTTTCCCAGCGAGTATATAAAGCCTCAAGGTTTTCAAAAATAGCAAAATTGACAAAAACCAAACCAAACCCCTCACATGCCCCCCACGCCCAATTCACGATCATTCGTTCGTTGGTCGCGCCGACGGCCTATCGGCCACTGCCGGCCAGAGCGACCATCCAGAATGAAGCGCCCAGCCACCATGCGTCCAATGGTGGCCGGCGATGACGCTACAACACCGGAGAACGGCGGTAGGGAGAGAGAGAAGGCGCGACTTTGGTTATCCCGATCCCAGCTCGTCGATTCATTTCACGGCCCGAGCCACCTACTGAATCGAAGCCCTCAGAGAGTACTACGAGTATGCGAAGTCGATTTTGCCGAACAGCGATCGATTGCACGTGAAACGAGGAAGAAAATGGCACTTGAATAGTAGACCCACAATGAACAGTAGCTCCGATGGGAATTCCATCGAAACCAGCGCGTTCATATGGCCGTTGGGAGTCCGAATATGGCCTCGGAATTCGGTACGACCCTCTATTTAAAGTTTGTTATTTTAAAGTTTACAATTTTATATTCGGATGTTTCCAGTAGTTCCGTAGTGTAACGAATTAGCATGAAATGAATTGAATATGATTTAATATGTTAAAACGATAAATGTGGTAGAATCCGGGGTGAAACAGAACAGATTAGATCGATCCGGTAGAATTAGCGAGTTTCCGGTAAAACAGAGTTTCTCGCGCGACTGAGCGTAGATGATCGTAATCATGAAGATGATATAAATTTGATATTGCGAGGGTAATTAAGAAATTCTGGATTAGTTCGGAGGGTTCGAGACCCTTCCGTAGCGTTCGCGGAAACTTTTCCCCCAAGTTTTACCGCAAACGCGTAAAATGAGAATCTAAGTCATCTAGCTAGCTTAGAATAGTGGATGAGGGTATATAGAGTAATGAAGTTCGAATCATAGTGTTAAAAAGGATTCATGTATTCCGAAAAGGTCCGGAAGTTTTTATAGATGAGTTGAAAGTTCTGCAAATAGCGGTTCTGACCGTATTTTGTTACTTATTTTGACAGATCGGATCCAGGTTAGGAGTGACCGCAAACCAGGTAAGTAACCCATGCTACGAATAGTTAAGAGATTTAATGTTGTTCGACATTATTAATATAATAAAGTAGTATATGATTATATGCATGAAACTTGTATATATATATATAATATATATATTATATATATATATATATATATATATATATATATTATATATATATATATAAAGATGAATATAGGAAAAAGAGGCAAGTGTACTTATATATACATATAGGTAAGAACAAGCAATTATAAGCAGATGTATGAGCAAAAGATAAACATGAGCATATAAAAGCAAAGAGATACATATGTAGGTATTAACCAGTATATATATATATATATATATATATATATATATATATATATATATATATATATATATATATATATATATATATATATATAGCATACGAATAAGGTAATGTTTATGAATATAATATAATGAGACTTGGGTTTGGGGGTTGTAGAAACTACACCCTAGGGAATGAGATTAAAGTTTAAAAGATGACAAACTATAAGAAAGCAAGCATATAAGCATAAAACGTGGGTAGGTATACACAGAGAAATAAGTATGTATGTATATTGTATGTGAGCAGTACTGTTGGTTATATAAATATTGACATGTGACGTAAGGCTAACGAAGAGCATAATTATGCAAGTTAAAGAAATGAATAGTTTATGAATACTATAGTCTAGATGTTAATTAAATGATTTGAAAGAAGATGAAAACACCGTGTATGTATATGGAGTGATGTAGCATCAGAGCTTGAGTGTGATTACAAATATAAGTATAGAATTAGTAAGGTAGTATGAAATGTATATGTATATGTACATTGTTGGTAGTATGAACGTATGATAAATTGTATATGTTTTAGTGTAAGCAAAGCATATCGATGATATTACGAGCCTATAGATTATAAGATCATTATATATGAAAGCATGTAAGATTTGAGTTCGTACATCATTAATTTATGAGTATGCATGAATATGTACATGTACATGTATGACATCATAAGAGAGCATGGCTAAGGTAGAAATAAGCATAAGACGTGCATTGCATATGAGTGTGTTAAGATTTCCAGAAATCGAGCTGAAGTAAAGAATGATTTGAAACTCAAAAAATATTTTAAAGAAAAGTTTCAGATGCTTTTGAAAGAAAATGTATTTCAGAAAATATTTTCTTTATAGTTTTGAGATACATAATATGATTTTATGTTTTTTTCAGGGCATGGGGTAAAAACTCATCCCAGTATGTACCTTAAGATTCAGTTGGAATTGACGGATACCTTGGAATTGACGGACTCAGATTCAGTTGCACATGTTGAGGACTAAGGGGACGTTCTCAGATCCTCCAGATGGGCTAGGGGGACGGCGATACATAACACCCCTAGACCCTAGTTTGAGCTTGGGTGGTAGCATAGATTTGCACCTCCAGCTCCAGTTTGTGGCTTGGGGGACTGCGATACGTAACGCCCCAATGTTATGGGTTTACATATCTTACTCTAGGGCGTATGGGGGGACGGCGATACGTAACGCCCCCGTGCGTCAGTTTTTCAGCAGACACTCAGATATCAGTTTTTCAGAAAAGAAATTTTGAAATATTAGATTTCTAGAAACCAGTTTTTCGGCGAGCCTCTAACACTCTGTTGAGTACTCGGGAAACCTAGTTTCCCAGTGGGCTAGGATCCAGTTAAATAACACACAACCTTGACTTTGGCCAACAAACTGTATGATATTTAACTAGGTAGATATCTAAGATCAATTGGATCTCATCCAATTCCTAGATCCGGTAGGTGGACCACCAAGTTCGAAACATATATATAATATATATGCCAATATATCCAATATATTTTCCTTACCTTTTCCTCTGAATCAACTAAGCCTTGGCTTTGGCTCAACAAGCTTAATGATTCCAGTTTAGTGGGACCTATTGACTTTGGAAAGCTTCGTAATCCATGTCGATGAACAAGAAGTGATCTTGACTTTGGCCAACAAATCACAACTTGCCCAAGACATGCGATATGTAATAAAGCCTTCATGATTCAAACACATCCGCGATGAACAAAACTCTTGACTTTGGCCAACAAACCAATGCCAATCTTGGATCTTGAGAATGAATCACTCAATAGAAGGAAAATGCATAATATTTGTTGAGGGTTTTTTGCGTAATTGGCAACCAATTAATTATCTTTGATTAGGTCTCATTATACACCCTTAAACATGCATTCTAATAGCTTAATAAGGCGCGATAAATAAATTAATAATGATATGCGGATGGATATCTCACAAATTATTCCTAGAACTTGTTGAGTTATATCCATAAATTGATCATGTAACTAATTAAGATATGTACCGTATGTGCTATTATATTGTTTCCCTCTCAATTTCTTTGGGTGAAGTCTGAGGATGATGAGCAAGGAGGAAGAAGGAAGAAGAAGGGACTGAAGGAGAAAATAAAAGAGAAACTAACTAGCGGGAAGCACAAGGATGAGCATCCGGAGACACCTAGCTACTCTGCACCACCACCTCCACCACTACAGCTCAATACCATGAGCATGAGAAGAAAAGCATGATGGAGAAGATCAAGGAAAAACTACCCGGCGGCCACCATAGCCACTGAACTTATAATATAATGCATGTCCGTAATTTGTGAGAGTGCATACATGGAATTGTGTCAATGTTCATGAACTGTGAGAGCTAGCTTCTCGTGTTTAATTTGACGTGTGGTGTGTCTTAGGGTTAAGTAGTAGCTAGTTTGTTGCCAAAGAATAAGCATATTGTGTGGTCATTAGCTCTTGTAATAATTATCAGTAGGGATATGTGTGGAGTGTTTTTTATGAAATTGACATTTTATCCTTCAAATATCATGCTATTTCATTTCAGTCATTCAGTTATATATAGCATTGAGGAGAAAACCAATGGGGTGAAGGTATTAGCTTATATTTTGATCCTAACATTACTCGCTTCACAACTGACATCCATTTTAGGGCGACTTTGCCCTTCCTCATTTTTTGACAGGTCTGTTGAGATGTGAAGAGGGAAGTGAGGGTGAAATATTAGCTCATCATCCATCAAAAGCCGTTTTGATGTGTGATTTTCACACATCAAGTAATAGAGTTAAAGTTATAATTCACTTTATTAAAATTGGGTTTTATAATTTTTATTACAAAATCAATTATGAAACCTATATTACAATTAATAAAAACTCATAATAATAATATTAGAATAAAATATTCTAATATTCTCTCACTTGTACGATATTAATTGTGAATGTTTTAATATTAAGAATATTTTATGGATCCAATATTAGTTTAGAGACAACTTTAATATATTATTCCATCCAATAAGCTCATAGATATAGAATCATGGTGGTACTTATATTATAATGTAATATAGTCCTTTTCATGGTCACATATATCAAATAATCTTATTGACATGAACAAGATGTGATAGAGTAGTAAGATACAATCACACTCGCTTTATGATCTAAAATTCATGTGTTATTTTCTCTTATCGGTCCCCAATTTCTCTACTTTATGCAGTCCAGACATGCATGAGAAATCAAGGCTTAAATAATAAGCATGAATGTCTTTTATTATTTTATTATCTCGTGATAAACTTTATGTGTCACAAGACGTACTAAAAAGGCTTTGTAACTTTATGCCCCAAGCCAATGTTTATGATACACACATCATAAGACTTTACACAATAATATATCAAACAATAAAAATTAATAGCTTCCAATGAAGATGCACTTTTATAGATAATCATTGTAAAATATACAAAATACATGTACAAACGTACAAAAAAATAACATAGAACAATGATGCCTCACACTAACCTAGGGTACGTATCAAAAGATTAACAAACCGATACAAGAAACTGTTGGACATATATGGCCCATAGCATCACTATTTGTACATAACATAGTACTGTTGTACAAATTAACTATGTGACAAAAGAAATTACTCTTTTATCATTTGTAATTAGATTACCGGGATATATAAATGATAAAAGTCCATATGATTAGTACCAGATTAATAAGATTTGAGACAGTATTAATCCACGTAAGGTTTAATCATTAAATATCCCTAGTTGTAGTATTATCGAGACTAGACATCGATAATACGGGATAGGCTAGTATTACACTTGTGAGTGTTATGGAACCGTAACGACATAGTTCTCATATATTTGGGTAATGGATACTCACGCAAGTGTAATATAAGGTTTTGTTTGCCGATGGCGAGAGCCTTTGTCTATACCCCTACAAACCCGCACATGAACCATAGTTGTATGACCTATAGAAGCCATTTTTTATGCTTGTGTTCGGGACCATCATCATTTGGATTCAGTTGGACTTTTTGTTATGAGGTATGGGCTTATTGGGCCATTTAAACTGAGACGAGTTCGTGCCTTATGACAATTGGGCCAAAAGCTTCTAAAATACCGATGGGTCACTTTGTGTTTGGGCCCCGTATCATTTGAAGTTATTTAGCCACATTATTTTGAAAGTGTAAACCTGTTGGGCCTTTTTCAACTAGGACAAGTTTGCACCTCCCAATAGCATGGTTGAATGCTTTAAAATGATAATGGGCTAACTTGTATGAAAACTTTGATGGGCTTGTATATTCAATGCATCGCACGTATACATGCTGACTAAAAGTTTTAAAAGCCACCATAGATACTCGTTGGGTTAGGGAAGAATGAAGACTTTTCAAAAGACCACTAGCCAACATGAGCAAGTCAGTTAATGAGGGATCTCGTATGGATCAGCTGAAGACTAGTCTCACTAAGGTTACCGAGCAGTTGCAAGCTTTGACCACTGCTATGGCCAATATTACTGTGCCCCACGCTAGGGGAGGCTTTGAGAATGAGAGGTGTGAGGAACCTCCGAACAGATTGAGTGATGAGATCCATATTTTTGATGATGATGTGGCTGAGTATGCCACAGGAAGGATAGCCGGGTCTCAGAGAGAGTTGCAGAAACTCAAGGATCAGGTAGAGTCAGTTACCCACAAGACGAGGGGTAAGCATGAAGATTTGCTAGACTATGAGGTGATGACCTTTGAGGAGCAACTACCGGCTCAATTTAAGATGTCTGACATAGCCAAGTTCAATGGGAACGGGGATCCGATGGTCCATCTCGGAAAGTATATTTCTGTGATTAGTTCAGTGGGTTTGTCGAAACGCCAGGTTCAGAAGATGTTCGGGATGTCACTTGAGGGGGCACCCGTGGTATGGTATCATGGCATGGAGAGGAAAGTCAGAGATGATTGAAGGGTATTGGCAGAGGCCTTTCTGAATCAGTATGTCACAGATCTGGAGATCGACTTGTCGCTTCGCGACTTGGCGAATACCAAACAGAAGCCGGAAGAGAGCTTCAAGGATTATGTGGATCGCTGGAGAAGCTAGCTTCTTAAGATGCAAACTCGACCCTCGAAGAAGGAACAGATCAAAATGATCATCAAGGGCACCAAACCCTCTATTTATGGCAAGCTGAAGAGGATGTCTTCCATGATCACTGATTTTCGACAGTTGAGGGAGACTGTCATGGACATTGAGGAAGAAGAAGCAGAGAATCGAAAGTTTTATGGCCTGAACATGAGGACTATTGGAGGACTGTTAGGTACCATGTTGGTTTCTAATTAGGTCCCAAGATCATTATAAACATGAAAAACATGTGTGAATACATCAAAGGAGATAGCGTAATACTCACATCGATCGGTTGAGATAATTTGATGAAGAACAAAACTCATTTTATGGCTCCAAGGTGCGCCCACTGCCAAATTTTTTCAGTTTTGAGTGATGATTTTGAGCTCCAAGCTTGAATCAAATGGTTCCCGGCTCGTGGGTGGGTTTCCCTATCACCTTCGTATAACTCTCGGTGTGCTAGCACTTCCGATATTGCCACAAAATCAGCCCCTAAATCCCCTTACTGCTCACGTTTTTCTGTCCATGGCAGCCCCTTGGGCGTGAACTTTGGGAGGGAGAAAGAGAGAAGGAGAGATGGAAGAAAGAGAGACAGATGTGTGTAATAAATTTGCATTTGGGTTTCAAGTGTATCTAATACACTTTTTGTGAATTTCAAATGAATTTCATTTGGATTTGCTTTTAAAAGTCAAACAATTAAAAGCCAACAACCACACATCATGTCACCTCAAGTCAAGTGTCAAGTCACATCACTCAATCAAGTTGTCAAGTCACATCACTGAAAGTGACAAGTGATTTGACTTTTGAAACGACTAGTGATTTGAAGCTTGATGCGACTAATGATTTGACGCTTGATTTGACTTGCGTGCCGCACTCGAATTCGAAATACGAATGCGCTCGTAAATAATCTGGGGCTCGGGTTCGTTAATTCCAAATTAACGATTTCTCCGTTGCGTCGTAATTAAATCTAATTTAATTAAATAATCATGCCAAGCATAATTACTAATCATGTCGGTAACGAATTAATTATAAATTAAATCGTTCGCCCGAATTAAAATCCAATTTTAATTCCGCGTCGAAATCCAATTTTGTTTAATATATAAAATATATTAATTTACCGATTAATTCCAAATTAATTGTTAAATCTCTTTTATTGATATTTTATCCTAGATAAAATATCTCCGAAATTAATCCCAGATTAATTTTCTCTCTCTTCTTATTAATCCCAAATTAATTAAAGTGTGAGTCATATGTCATCGGTGAATCTTTGGGAAGCGACCCATGAGATCTCCAGATATATTGGCAGTAAATTCGATCATCGGACTATCCGAACACGTAAGTACCTCTTACTACGTTTTACCGATTTACAAGACAAGGTTGGCCTCTAGCAAAGCGCCATGCCTACCCAATTCTCCGGAAATATCCTAACAGGAATAAAGGATCTGTATCAGGCGTAGTATACGTAGTATTGCGTATTTCTGTCCAGTATCAGATGATCACGTGCTAGGCCTGAGGCTGGAATTGTGTTTGCCCCGTACGAAGCACATGTCGGATGTCTGGTGACTAGTCTCTATAATCGGATAAACCTGACCTTGTCATTTTATCCCGATAGCTGTAGCATTTAAGAGTACTAATACCGTATCCTACGTGACCATCATCTTCACTAAGACTGGAGTGATACTTCCGTCTTGACATCACACCCAACACACTACGATTCTCAATATACCCAATATTGGCGTACACAGAACCGATTAAAGCCCTGGACGACCGTAACCAAAGTATATTGATTGTCGCAAGTATTAGCGGTGCAAGTCTCAGGTTAAGACCAAATACACCTACCCTGATTTCGGACTTCCATAGACACATAGTCATACTACCAATGGAATTTCGAGGGGGTCTATCCAGACCGAAGCTGTTTCCCATACCATCGGTGAAACACAACCTCCTATTACACTTGCATGAGTATCCTATACCCAAATTTATGAGAACTATGCCGTTGTGCCCTCACAACGTGCACAAGTGCAATACTAGTCTTTTACGTATTTATCGATGTCCAATCTCGATAATACTCTGACTAGGGATATTTAATGATTTATCCTTCATTGATTGATACTGTCTCATATCATTCTCAATCAAGGAACAAATCATAAGGACCTCTCATCATTTATATATCTTGGTGATCTAATCACAAATGATAAGAGTGCAATCTCCTTTGTCACATAGTTAATTTGTACAACAACACCATGTTCTGTACAAATAGTGACACTATGGGTCATAACTGTCCAACAATCTCCCACTTGGCCTATAGCCAGTCAATCGAGTGCTTGACACCCGAACTGTGTACGGTTGGCTCAAATTACTGAGAAAAGCTTTCATCAGCGGATTTACATGATTATCGTCTGATACGATTTATACGATCATCACATCGCCACCATGTATGATCTGAACGAATCAGATGAATATCGAAGTCTGTATCTGGATCGTTGATGAGACCATTAATTCTTTAGCCTGCGCTGACGTCTAGCTCAGCTGCTAACATAACTATATTTAATCTAATTAGATTTGTTATTGACCTAGATGGCTTCTATTGCTGCCTCAGCTGCATCAATTACCCGCATTAGTTGTTTATTCGGTAAAAGTATCTTGCTTGGAAGTTTTCCAACTTTCTGTACCGTTATTCAAACCGTATAGTACGGTTTGCGACTTTTAGTCGTTATATTGGTTTAGGAAACTTGCAGTAGTGATCCCAATCACTTCATGTTCTCATTCTCCACAGATTAAGACAGCATCCTTAGATCTCTAAGATACTAAGTATGTTCTTAACTTCAATCCAGTGACTATCACTTGGATTGGCATGTTTGTGAATCCATATGCTCAAAGCGTATGAGACACCAGGTCGCGTATATTTTTCAATGTATGAGTTTCTCGGAGAGTTTTCTTGAAAGCCTAGCTTTCACCGATTGTATTTTTTAGGGGAATATCATTTCCAAGAAATGACGTACTATTATTATTTATAGGACAGCCACTGTCAGTGCGCTCCCACTAACCTCCATATATACACAAGAATCATATTCGTTTTGAATCAAATCATACACCATTATGATTACATCAAAACGGTAATTCCAAGAACTCAATGCTTGCTTCAATCCTAAACATGGATCGAACAACCTGCAAACCTTGTTTGCTAGTTTTGGTACGACAAAATCGACAGGATGTTGAAAACATCCTCCAAAAGGTTTCCTTTTCAGGAAAGTGATTTTCCGTTCTGCTGTCATATTTCATAAATGAAACATGCAGCTTTAGCAAGCATCCTCCAAATGGATTTACCATGGCAACAGTTAAAAGGTTGAATCGTAATCAACACAATGTTGATAACGATACCTTTCCGTTAAAAGCCTAGCTTTATACGTTGGTATGTTGCCTTCCATGTATGTCTTCCTTGAAGACTCATATAGTACCAGTAGGCACAATGCCTTGCGGTACAACAACTAGTATTCTAAACACAGTTGATATACATGGAATCCATTTAAGATTATATGGCACTTTGCCATAATAGGGAGTCGATACCTTGTATCACTACCTTATACGTAGTCAGTTGGTATTCCTCAATAAGATTGACATCTTATTAGGTGAGATCCGAAACCCATACCCTAGGTTGTTTTCTGACTCTCTCTGACCTACGCGGTTCTTGTGTATTCAAAGATTATTGGTAACAGTTTCATCTTTGATGAACTATTTATGTTCCATTAAGATTCGGTGCCTTGGATAGTATTACTCTGATTTTCATCGAGTTTTACTATCCTCCCACTTACCACTGCATATCGGTATTCCTCTTAGGAAAACCGCATGGCGAGCAACAATCTAATTGTTCTCTGGTGAGATGTATAAGTACAATACTTATGGTATCCCTAGGATAACCTTACATTTGGCACTTATCCAATTTGGGTTCTTGTTTGGTATCATCCAAACGTATGCCTAGCATAACCAAATTATCAGGAATGAGAAATCCAGTTTCTATCCCGTTCATATCTTAATATGAAATCTATCAAACAGATTTTAATGGAACCTTATTCTAAGTAAGTTATGCACTGTTAATGCTTATCCGTTGAAGGAAAAAGTAGCTCAGAGCGACTCATGATTAACCTTATCATGTCTAACAAAATTCAGTTACTCAGTTCGGACATACCGTCAAATTGACGTGTTCGGGAGGAGTCCTCATTTGAAAGAATATTATACTCTTTCAAGTATATTAGAAACTTATTGCTTAAGTATTTTTCCATTACGGTCTCACCGTGACGTTTTAATACTTTAGCCGATCTGTTTGTCTATTTCGTGTCGAAAATGTAAAAGTTTCCGATTTGTGTTCTTTAAAAGAAACACATAACCCTAACGCGATGCCACATCCGTATAGGTCACAAAATATTGTTATCCATCTATAGCCTAGCTAGACATGGGCCCACTTGCTTCACTATGAACTAGGGCTAACAGATCTGTGGCATTTGCAATTTTACCAAGTAAATAGTGCTTTAGGCATTTTGCCCAATAAACTAGATTCGTAGACTTTATTTGATTGAAATCAAATCAGTCCTAGTACCCACTCTTCAAAAGTGCAGATATATGATTCTTGTTTGATTGTGTCCTAGAGAACAACGCCATAATTAGTTTCATCTGATCAAATCGGTTTGAGCTATTTGATTGTCATTTTATAATTTCGAAATATTATTTATATTCAAAATATAAATACTGTTATTCACATCTAATGTGTTTATCTCAATATCATCTTTATATAATAAGACACTTTAGTGTTCTAGAATATAAAGGTTCACCCGCAACGGGTTAAACACTGATATAGAGATAATGTTTCTAGTCAAACTAGTTACATTATAACAGTTTCCTAATTTAGGTACACACCCGAGGGTAGTTCCCAAACTTAGGTATCTATGTTTAAAACAGCGACTTTCGTCCCATTTTCAATTCGCAGATTAATCTCAACTGAAGTCAGTATCCTGCTCATAGCAGATTCTGCACATCAGTACATATATTTTATGTACCACACTAAGTATTAAAAAAATCCAATTTCAATACTAGTAGTGAACATAATTTTGACAAACATAATTAAAGTCAGAGCCTTGCCCTTTCTTTAATTCCTTCATGTCTACCTTGTCCAAACAGCAGTCACGCTTACGCGATCCGTTTGCCACAATTTAAGCAGACATTTTAGGATATGTCCTTTATCTTCCCAGAAGATTATAATGATCTTGCCTTTGCCTTTTTCAACATTCCAGCAGCCTTTGGCCAAGCCTTGGCCTTCTAAAACATCGAAGTGAGGTGGGCCTTGCGCAACTTGCCTAATTGTAAAGTTTGACTTTATCTCCTTGAGAATAGTCATTAACTCTCCAAGAGTTATTAATTGCAATTTAGTACTTCTAAAATCTAAGTATAGATTTATGAAGATCCTTCAATTTCAGTATCATACTTTAAGGATCTAATCCTTAGTTCTGATTCAAAAATTAAGGAGTCTACTGCGACAAGCTTAATGGATTAAGCACTAAAGTTATCATTGTATGATCTTCCAAAGATTATGCTCGACTATTTGCTTAAATCCGAGCTTAGGCTTAATATATTATGTTATCAAATAAAATAACTTATTAATTTCCAGGACCATCCTGAAATTATTCCCAATTTGAAAATTAAACCATTTAAATATATTTTCCCTAGGATTATGTATTAAACGTCAATCTTTCAATTACATCTTGATTTTAATAGTCTAACTATTTAATCAACGATTTATGTACTATTTATTATAATGATTATAATAGTCCAACTATTTAATCAACTATAATTTTAATAGATTAAAAAATCAATTATATTGATTACTATAATCCAATTATAAAATCAACTATAATTGAATGGTTTGAATATAGTCCAACTATTTATTAAAACAATATTTAAATATTAGTCCAACTAACATTTAATTTTGTAACGACGAATGATATTTGTTTGAGCGCGTATGGAAAGTAATTAAACGAATATTGCAAATTCAATTATTGCCTCCCACTATTTTTCGACGAGCCTCTAACCCTCTGTCGAGTACTCGGGAAACCGTGTTTCCTAGTGGGCTAGGATCCCGTTAAATATCACACAATCTTGACTTTGGCCAACAAATTGTATGATAATTAACTAGGTAGATCTCTAAGATCAATTGGATCCAATCCAATTCCTAGATCCGGTAGGGGGACATCTAAGTCTGAAACATATATCTTATATATGCCAATACATCCAATGTATTACCTAACCTTTTTCCTCTGAATCAACTAAGGCTTGGCTTTGGCACAACAAGCTTAATGATCCCAGTTAAGCGGAACCCATTGACCATGGAAAGCTTCGTAATCAATGACGATGGACAAGAAGTGGTCTTGACTTTGGCCAACAAACCACAACTTGGACAAGACACTGATATGGAATAAAGCCTTCGTGATTCAAACACATCTTCGACAGACAAAGGCCTTGACTTTGGCCAACAAACCAATGCCGTCTTAGATCTTGAGTAAGAATCACTCATGGAAGGAAAGACGCTTAATATTATTTGAGGGTTTTTCGCGTGCAAATTGGCAACCAATTTATTATCTTTGTTAAGGTCTCATCATCATACACCCTTAAACATGCATTCTAAACACATAATAAAGCGCGTATGAAAATAATAATAATGATATGCGGATGGATACTTTACATATTGATCCTAGATCAAATCACTCTCTTTCTCTCTCAAGCTAGCACTTGTATTACTTCTACCCATTACACTACACTTCTAAAGAAACCTCATTTATATTGAGGGGAATAGGTGAGAGGAGAATACAAAGAATATGAGGTGATAAGCTGGACACGCAGGTCTAATTTAATAAATCGAATTTATTACAATAATTTCCAAAATTGCCCCCATCCATCTAATATCCATCCGATATACATTATTCATTCATCGCAACCACGTATTCACACAAACATGTTATTAATCAATCTAATCAAATTAATTAATCTGATAATTAGTGATCATCCAATGTTCAAACAACGATTTGATTTTGTGCGAGCCAAACTCGTTTTGCGAATAAGTACTCAAAGTACGAATTCTCGAATTAAATTAAACTACATCATTAAATCCAATTTAATATGCATTTAATTCTAATTCACTATTTAATTCCAAATTAAATATTACACTTTAATAATAAACCTTTTACGACTTAAATTCTAAATTTAATCGTAATGCGTCTCAAAGACCGATTAACGTCCAACGTCAATTCAATTAAAGTCCAATGGGCTTTTAATTGATTTCTTAAGGCGTGGACTTTTGGTCAACTCGGGTCAAACCGAATAACCAAAATCCAATCTGGGAATTACCCCATAAGCCCATAAATCAATTTAGGCCCATTAGGCCCAATTAAACTTTAAAGGTTCATTAAGTCGCATTTGGGCTTAACGGAAGTGGTTTTGGGCCCAATTGGATCCAATCCATTTGGCCTAAACCTTACTTTGTACAACAAAGCCCAACAAGCCCAATTACAACTTTAAAGGTCCAATTTCCAAAATTAGGCCCAAATAATTAAATTACCAAATTCCAAATTTCCAATTTAATTACATAAAGTGTTCAACACAATTAATTCTCCAATTAACATTTCTAAAACATCAATTAGCCTAATTAATCATGTTCATCATCATTATCACATGTCCACACATTGATGAAAAAAAAAACCCAATTTCATGCTTCAAAGTCTCGGTAATTTGGGGATTTTATGTCTGATTCGAATTCAATCCAATTAATTACACAATCGACATTAAATCATGTACCCGAATGATTTCCAACACATCTAATGTCCAAAAAATCAAAATTCCAAGACAAATTAAGGGCAAGACCATTCGGCCCACATAACCAATTTGGGGAAAAATGATCCAATCATATTTTCTTGAAATTGATCCAATCAATCTTCAATTCAACTACATTTAAGCATACTCTATCATCCAATTTCATAAAATCATGCTCAAATTCAAAATACTTAAATTTTAAGCCCTAAACTTTCATGCTCAAACCTAGGCTCTTGATGCCATTGTTGGTTTCTAATTAGGTCCCAAGATCATTATAAGCATGAAAAACATGTGTGAATACATCAAAGGAGATAGCGGAATACTCACATCGATCGGTTGAGATGATTTGATAAAGAACAAAACTCATTTTATGGCCTCCAAGGTGCGCCCACTGCAGCAGTCCACTGCCCAAATTTTTCAGTTTTGAGTGATGATTTTGAGCTCCAAGCTTGAATCAAATGGTTCCCGGCTCGTGGGTGGGTTTCCCTATCACCTTCGTATAACTCTCGGTGTGCTAGCACTTCCGATATTGCCATAAAATCAGCCCCTAAATCCCCTTACTGCTCACGTTTTTCTGTCCATGGCAGCCCCTTGGGCGTGAACTTCGGGAGGGAGAAAGAGAGAAGAGAGATGGAAGAAAGAGAGACAGATGTGTGTAATAAATTTGCATTTGGGTTTCAAGTGTATCTAATCCACGTTTTGTGAATTTCAAATGAATTTCATTTGGATTTGCTTTTAAAAGTCAAACATTAAAAGCCAACAACCACACATCATGTCACATCAAGTCAAGTGTCAAGTCACATCACTCAATCAAGTTGTCAAGTCACATCACTGAAAGTGACAAGTGATTTGACGCTTGAAACGACTAGTGATTTGACGCTTGATACGACTAATGATTTAACGCTTGATTTGACTTGCGTGCCGCACTCGAATTCGAAATACGAATGTGCTCGTAATAATCTCGGGCTCGGGTTCATTAATTCCAAATTAACGATTTTCTCCGTTGCGTCGTAATTAAATCTATTTTAATTAAATAATCATGCCAAGCATAATTACTATTCATGTCACTAACGAATTAATTATAAATTAATTCGTTCGCCCGAATTAAAATCCAATTTTAATTCCGCATCGAATCCAATTTCGTTTAATATATCAAATATATTAATTTACCGATTAATTCCAATTAATTATGTTTTCTCTCTTTTATTGATATTATCCTAGATAAAATATCTCCGAAATAATCCCAGATTAATTATCTCTCTCTTCTAATTAATCCCAGATTAATTAAAGTGCGAGTCATATGTCATCGGTGAATCTTTGGAAGAGACCCATGAGATCTCCGGTATATTGGCAGTAAATTCGATTCGGCGGACTATCCGAACGCGTAAGTACGTCGTACTACGTTTTAACCGATTTATAAGACAAGGTTGGCCTCAAGCAAAACGCCATGCCTACCTAATTCTCAGGAAATATCCTTACAGGAAATAAGGATCTGTATCAGGCATAGTATACGTAGTATTGCGTATTTCTGTCTAGTATCGGATGATCACGTGTGCCGGCCCTGTTAGACCATTATGACCCATAGCGTCACCGTTTGTAAAAGACATTGTTGTTTTGTACAAAATGACTATGTAATATTGAAATTGCCTTTTATCATTTCGTAATTCATTTACTATTACATATAAATGGTAAAAGTCCATATGATTAGTTCCGGATTGAGATGATATGAGACAGTATCAATCCATAAAGGTTTAATCATTAAATATCCTAGTCGTAGTATTATCGAGACTGGACATCGATAATGCAGAATAGACTAGTATTGCACTTGTGCGCGTTGTGAGAGCATACGGCACAGTTCTCATATGTTTAAGTATAGGATACTTATGCAAGTGCGATAGGAGGTTGTGTTTTTCCGATGGTACGGAAAACAGCTTCGCTCTGGATAGACCCCGCGGAATCCCATTGGTAGTATGTATATGTGTCTACGGGAGTCCGCTCGTCAGGGTAGATGTATTTGGTCTTAACCTGAGACTTACATCGCTAATACTTGCGACAATCGGTAAACTTTGGTTTTGGTCGTCCAGGGCTTTAACAGGTTCTGTGTACGCCTCTATTGGGTTTATCGAGAATCGTAGTGTATTGGATGTGATGTCAAGACGGAAGTAGTGTCACTCCAGACCTATGGAGATGATGATCACGCAGGGATTCATAACTCGTTCTCTATTGTGTTGCCAACCATCGGGATAATGTGACAAGGTCATGATTATCCGATCAAAGAGACTAGTTGTTTGATATCCGATATGTGCTTCGTACGGGGCAGACACTATTCCAGCCCCAGGCCTAGCACGTGACATCTGATACTGGATCGCAATACGAGATACTAGGTATTCTACGTCTGACATAGATTATATATTCCAGTAAGAATATTCTGGAGAATTGGGTAGGCACGGTGCTTTGCTAGAAGCCAACCATGTCTTGTAAATCGGTAAGCACGTAGTACGAGGTACTCGCTTTATCGGATAGTCCGATTAACGGATTTACTGCCAACATATCAGAGATCTCTTGGTCGCTTCCCAAGGATTCACCGATGACAGTTGACTTAAATTGGAATTAATCTGGGATTAATTAAGAGAGAGAAAATTAATCTGGGATTAATATGGGCTTTGTTTTAATCTGGGATTAAAAGTGTACAGTGGCGAAAGAACGCGATTAAATTGGAAATTAATCGGTAAAATAAATTTAATAGTTAAATTTGATTTTTCTATTTAATTTATTCAAAAGGGCTAAAATTAATATATCGGATATATTAAAATGAATTGGATTCATTATGAGATTAAAGTCGGACTTTAATGCGAACGAACGAATTAATTTAGAATTAATTCATGAACGACGTTCGATATTATTTGCGAGGCATCATTATTTAATTAATTGGATTAATTATTTAACGACGAATGAGTTTAATTGGATTATTAAACGGAATCGAGCCGCGGCAAATACCCGTAGAGATATTTGAATTTCGGATCAAATATTTTGGAGCCAAAAGTGTGGTAGGTGTTCCCACCACACACCCACCTTGTTTTGCCTTTATGTAAACCACTTACCAATCTCTACCTTGTATTGGGTAAAAGGTGAAATGGTTTCACTTTTGGTATAATAACAAAAAGGGATTTTCATTGTTGGTAACACTTGACACAAACCAAAAAACACAAAAAAACTAAGGACTCCTCCTTGGCCGAAATTTGAGAGCCTTCTACTCTTTGATTTGATTTTCAAATCATCAAAAAGCTAGCACTTTGGAAGTGAACAAGGTGTGATAGGGAAACTCCTCAATAGCTTGGAATCATCCTAAAGCTTGGATTCATCATAAAGCTTGGATCTTGGAGATCTTGGATCTCAAAATTTTTAAAAGCTCCAACACTCATTGTAAGTATATTCCGCACCTTATAATGATCAACTCTTATATTATGCATGCTTATTAGATCCTTATAATGTTCTAGGAACACTAACAATGGTATCATGAGCCTAATTTGAGCATGATAATTTTAGGGTTCTTGAATCTTAAAATTTGGGGTTTTTTGATTTTGAGCATGATTTTTTGAAATTGATGCTTTGAGTATGTTTACAACATGATAACTTAGAGTTATGCATGATTAGATTTCAAATAAATCAAAAGCAACAAAAGATAAAAAATTGATATGTTGGCCGAAAGTTACTAGGCTTTGCACTGCAGTTTTTTGTTTTTTGTAACATGAAATAATGTGTTTGGATGCATGTTTAAATGATGATAGTTGGTTTAATATGATTAGAATCAATGTCTATAATGTTCATGTTAAAATCTAAGTGCATGTTGAGCATGAAATGATGATCTTAGGCTTCAATATGTCTCAAGCATGCAATGATGTGTTTATGGCTTGATTTTATGTTAAGCATGAATTATTAGTTTAAGCATGATTAATTAAGTTAATTAATATTTTGGAAATATTGAGTTTAATTAATTAATTATGGCTAATACACTTTAATTAATATAATTGTGATATTTGGAATATTATAATTATGTAAATATGCCTTTAAAATTGAATTGGGCTAAAAGTGTGTATTTGGGCCTAATGGGCTTGGTTTGACCAAGTTTGTTTTGGACTTTTGGATTGGATCCAAATGGGCCCAAAACCAATTCCATGAAGTCCAAATACATCACTTGACCCTTTAAAGTATTTGATTGGGCCTAATGGGCCTAAATTGATTTGATGGCAATAGGGTGATTCCTATTGGGCCTTGGCATTTTGGGTTTGATCCATTATGGCCAAAGCCCATGCCTTAAGAATCAATTAAAAGCCCATTGGACTTTAATTAAAAAGACATTGGATGTTATTGGGCCTTTGAGACCCATCAAGATTGGATTTGGAATCCAAGTCTTTAAGGCAACTATGTAAGTGTAAATATTTAATTTGGAATTTAATTAAATAAGAATTAGTATGAATACAAATAAATTGGATTTAATTTAAGTATATAGTTCGATATAATTCAAGAATACGTACTCAAAAGTATTTATTCTCAAACGAGTTGGACTCGCGCAAATCAAATCATTGTTTGAACATTGGATGGTCATAATCAAAGATTAATTAATTGGATTAGATTGATTGTAATAAACATGTTTTGATTGAATACATAAATGTGATGTATGAATAACGTATATCGGATGGATATTAGAAGGCAAGGGCAATTTTGGAAATTGTAATAAGTTTAGAATTTATTAAATTGGACCTGCGTGTCCAGCCTTTAATCTCATTACTCCTTGTAATTCTCTTCTCACCTATTCCCCTCAATGTATATGAGGTTTCTTTATTGTATTTTGTAAAAGGGTAGGAGTTAGAATAGTTCTAGTCGGGGAGAGGAAGGAGTGAAGTGAGTGATTTGTTCTAGGACAATCTGTTTTAAATATCCATCCGCATATCGTTATTAATTACTTTTGCGCCTTATGATGTTTTAGAAGCATGCTTAAGGGTGGTGTATGATGAGACCTAATCAAAGATAATAAATTGGATGCCAATTTACGCGAAAAACCCTCAAAAACTATTAAGCGTTTTTCCTTCCGTTGAGTGATTCTTACTCAAGATCCAAAGTTGGCATTGGCTTGTTGGCCAAAGTCAAGGCCTTTGTCAATTGAGGATGTGTTTGAATCATGAAGGTTTTGTTACATATCGGGTCTTGTCCAAGTTGTGATTGGTGGCCAAAGTCAAGATCACTTCTTGTCCATCGACATTGATTATGAAACTTTCCATGTCAATGGGTCCCGCGTTAACTGGAATCATTAAGCTTGTTGTGCCAAAGCCAAGGCTTAGTTGATTCAGAGGAAAAAGGTTAGGAGGAAAATATGTTTGACATATTGACATATATAAAGTATATGTGTTACGGACTTGGATGTCCACCTACCGGATCTAGGAATTGGATGAGATCCAATTGATCTTCGAGATCTACCTAGTTAAGTTTCATACAGCTTGTTGGCCAAAGTCAAGGTTGTATGTTATTTAACGGGATCCTAGCCCACTAGGAAACTAGGTTTCCCGAGTACTCGACAGAGGGTTAGAGGCTCGCCGAAAAATAGTGGGAGGCTAGTATTGAATTTGCAATTTCATTCAGATACTTAGCTTTACGCGCTTTCAAATAATTTCGTCAATATTACTTTATTAGTTGGACTAATATATTGTTATTTTTCTATGTAACAGTTAGACTGTACATTACCCATTATCGTTGACTAGATAGTTAGACTATCGTAGATCAAGATGACTGGCAAAGGAAATGTCCGTGATATTATCATGGGAGATAATGTCTTCAAGGGCACAAATTTTGCTGATTGGGAAATGAACCTTAGGATTGTCCTAGGTTCAGAGAGGCTGTTGTATACTACACAAAGACCTCTTGGGCCAAAACCCGGACCGACTGAGACACTTGAGCTGGAGCTTTGGAAGACTCACACAGCGATGATTGTGACACAACTCAGTCAATTATGCTTGCTTCGATGACTCAGCACTTTCGCAGACAAAATAGGGACTTGGATCCTTATAATATGTTGGCAAGGTTGCAAGATCTGCATCGCTCTAACAAGAGGATGCAGAGGTACGAGTTAGTCAGGAAGCTCTTTCGCTCACGCATGACAGATGGCATGTCCTGTTGAGTCCCACTGGCTCAGATGGTCGCCGACATCGATGAGCTGGCCAGCATGGGGATTGTCTTTGAGGCAGAGATTACTGTGGACATGGTCCTGCAATCCCTCCCCGATACTTGGAGACAGTTCATCATAAATTATAATTTGATGAACACCAGTGATACTCTTGGAGAGTTACTGTCAACTCTCAAGGAGGGCTGAAAAGGGGTTTCAAAAGGGGCAACAAGCGCGAGGCGCACTTGCATCGACATCTCATGGACCTAAGGGTGGGCCCAAGGCAACTGGAGGTGTGCGAAAGAAGAAGCAATATGCAAAAGGGCAAGGCCAAAAAGTCAAAGGCTTCTGGGAAGCCAAAGGACAAATCTCAAGATGTTTGCCTACAGTGCGGCAAGCGGGGTCACTGGAAGCGTGACTGCCGCGAGTACAAGGCGCTTCAGAAGGAGATAAAGACGGGCAAGGCACCGGCCTCAGGTATGTTTGTTATTGAGATAAACATGGCTACTTCTAGCTTTAAAAATTGGGATTTTTGATTCTGGTTGTGGTACTCATATATGTACTGATGCGCAGGATCTGCAGAATTAGCGAGGAGACTGGCTTCAGGAGAGATTGATCTGCGTGTTGGAAACGGGACACCTGTTTGCTGTTTTGGCCGTGGGCACTTTGTTTTAGAACTGCCTTCGGGACATGTACTTAAACTATCAGACTGTTATTATGTACCTAGTTTGACTAGGAATATTATCTCTGTATCTTGTTTGACCCAATGCGGGGTACACTTTTGTATTCCGAAACACTGGGTGTTTTGTTTATAAAGATGATTTTGAGATATGTTCAGCTGATGCTAATAATGGTCTTATATTTTGAATATAAATCAATCTCAAACAAATAATGTAACAAACAAAAGGCTCAAACTAAGTAACAAAGATGAGACTTACATGTGGCATTGTCGTCTAGGACACATTAACAAGACTCGCATATCCACACTTTCGAGAGAGTGGGTACTTGGACGGATTTGATCCAAATTCATATGACGTCTGGCGAATCTTGCTTATTAGGCAAAATGCCTAAAACACCTTTTAGCGGTAAAGGTGTACGCGCCACCGAACTGTTAGCCCTCGTTCATAGTGACGTTTGTGGGCCCATGTCTAGCCAGGCTAGAGGTGGATTTGAATACTCGTAACCTTTACGGATGATGCATCGCGTTATGGTTATGTGTATCTTATGAGACACAAGTCGGAAACTTTTGAGAAATTCAAAGAGTTTCGACACGAAGTTGAAAAACAGACCGGCAAGAGTATAAAGACATTACGGTCGAGTGGTCGCGATGGACTTGAGCAATGAGTTTCTAGATTACTTGAAAGAAATGGTATTCTTTCACAGATACTTGCAATTTCTACTGAAACCTCCTGAGGACACCACCACAATTAAACGGGCGAACGAGAGAAACGAACTCTGTTGGACATGGTAAGGTCTATGATGAGTCGCACTGAGCTACCTATTTCCTTCTGGGGATATGCATTATATTAAACAGTTAGTCTTATTTTGAATAAGGTTCCGTCAAAGTCTGTACAACAGACACCATATGAGATATGGACAGGAAAGAAACCGGGTTCTCATTTCCTAAAGATTTGGGGATGCTGGGCATACGTCAAACGTTTGGAAGGTACCAAACTTGAACCCAAATCGGAATCATATAAATGCCTATTCGTAGGATATCCTAGGGAAACCAAAGGATATTACTTCTATCACCCACGAGAGAACAAAGTATTTGTTGCTCTACATGGTTTCCTTGAGAAGGAATTCCTAAATACAGTGGTAAGTGGGAGGAAAGGAAAGTCGAGGAAGAACTCGATGAAAATCAAGTGATACTGTTCCTGGCATAGAATCCTCAACGGAACAAGAAACAGTCCATCCGGGATGAGACTGTACCACAATTTCTATTACACAAGGACCGCGTAGGTCGGAGAGAGTCAGGAACCAACCTGAGAGGTTGGGGGTTTCTGATCTCACCTCATGTAGATATTAATTCTCATTGAGGAAGACGAACCGGCTAGTATGAGGAAGCGATACAAGATATCGATTCCACTTTATGGCAAGAGGCCATGAAGTCCGAAATGGATTCCATGTACACCAACCAAGTTTGGACACTGGTTGATGCACCAGAAGGCGTAAAGCCTATTGGATGCAAATGGATCTTCAAGAAGAAGACCGACATGGAAGGCAACGTACAAACGTACAAAGCTAGGCTTGTAGCGAAGGGGTATCGTCAACGACATGGTGTCGATTACGACGAAACTTTCTCACCCGTTGCCATGATTAAATCCATTCGGATAATGCTTGCTATTGCTGCATATTTCGATTACGAGATATGGCAGATGGACGTTAAAACCGCTTTCCTTAACGGAAACCTTTTGGAGGATGTTTATATGCAACAGCCTGACGGTTTTATCGTGCCTAAACTTGCAAACAAGGTTTGTAAGTTAAATCAGTCCATTTATGGACTGAAGCAAGCATCGCGGTCATGGAACCAACGTTTTGATGAGATCATAAAAGAATATGATTTCATTCAAAACGAGGATGATCCTTGTGTATATAAGAAGGTTAGTGGGTGCGCACTGACATTCATTGTCCTTTATGTTGACGATGTATTGCTTATGGGCAATGACATTCCCATGTTAACATCGGTGTGTGTGAAAGCTTGGCTTTCATTAAATTCTCCATGAAAGATCTGGGAGAAGCAGCCTTATTCTAGGAGGATATAAGATCTACAGGGATAGATCTAGAAAGCTGCTTGGACTCTCTCAGAGTACGTACATTGACAAAGTGTTGAAAAGATTCACATGGATCAGTCCAAGAGGGGACTGTTGCCAGTGTCACATGGCATTTCTCTATCTAAGGACATGTGTCCTAAAACTCAAGATGAGAGAAATAGCATGAGTCGGATACCGTTCGCTCGGCAGTCGGATCGATCATGTATGCCATGATATGTACTCGACCTGATGTCTCGTATGCTTTGAGCATGTGTAGTCGCTATCAGACCGATCCAGGTGATGGTCACTGGATGGCAGTTAAGAACATCCTTAAGTATCTTAGACGAACTAAGGATGCTTTCTTGATTTATGGAGATGGAGAACTTGAGGTAACGGGGTATACCGATGCAAGTTTCCAACCGATAAAGACGACTCTAAGTCGCAATCCGGGTACATATTTTGTTTGAACAACGGAGCAGTAAGCTGGAAATCTTCCAAGCAAGAGACTGTTGCCGATTCAACAACACGAAGAACGAGAGGGAGTATATTGCTGCATCTGAAGCAGCAAAAGAGGCAGTTTGGATCCGTAAATTCCTAATTGGATTAGGAGTAGTTCCGTTCGTTAGCAGAGAGCCCGTTCCATATTGTGTGACAATAACGGGGGCTATAGCGCAGGCTAAGGAACCACGGTCTCATCAACGATCCAAGCATGTTCTTCGACGTTTCCATCTGATTCGTGAGATCATACATCGTGGCGATGTGAAGATCGAGAAGGTCGCATCAGATGACAACATTGCGACCCGCTGACGAAAGCTATTTCACAGCAAAAGTTTGAGAGAAACACATACATAGTTCAGGTGTTAGATGCTTGAGTGACTGGCTATCTATAGGCCAAGTGGGAGATTGTTAGACAATTATGACCCACAGCGTCACCGTTTGTAAAAGACATTGTGTTTTGTACAAAAATTGCTATGTAATATTGAAATTGCCTTTTATCATTTCGTAATTCATTTACTATTACATATAAATGGTAAAAGTCCATATGATTAGTTCCGGATTGAGATGATATGAGACAGTATCAATCCATAAAGGTTTAATCATTAAATATCCCTAGTCGTAGTATTATCGAGACTGGACATCGATAATGCGGAATAGACTAGTATTGCACTTGTGCGCGTTGTGAGAGCATAACGGCACAGTTCTCATATGTTTAAGTATAGGATACTTATGCAAGTGCGATAGGAGGTTGTGTTTTTTCGATGATGGGACGGAAAAAAGCTTCGCTCTGGATAGACCCGCAAATCCCATTGGTAGTATGTATATGTGTCTACGGGAGTCCGCGTCAGGGTAGATGTATTTGGTCTTAACCTGAGACTTACATCGCTAATACTTGCGACAATCGGTAAACTTTGGTTTTGGTCGTCCAGGGCTTTTAACAGGTTCTGTGTACGCCTCTATTGGGTTTATCGAGAATCATAGTGTATTGGATGTGATGTCAAGACGGAAGTTGTCACTCCAGACATATGGAGATGATGATCACGCAGGGATCATAACTCGTTCTCTATTGTGTTGCAACCATCGGGATAATGTGACAAGGTCATGATTATCCGATTCAAAGAGACTAGTTGTTTGATATCCGATATGTGCTTCGTACGGGGAGACACTATTCCAGCCCCAGGCCTAGCACGTGACATCTGATACTGGATCGAAATACGAAGATACTAGGTTTTCTACGTCTGACATAGATTATATATTCCAGTAAGAATATTTCTGGAGAATTGGGTAGGCACGGTGCTTTGCTAGAAGCCAACCATGTCTTGTAAATCGGTAAGCACGTAGTACGAGGTACTCGCTTTATCGGATAGTCCGATTACCGGATTTACTGCCCAACATATCCAGAGATCTCTTGGGTCGCTTCCCAAGGATTCACCGATGACAGTTGACTTAAATTGGAATAATCTGGGATTAATTAAGAGAGAGAAAATTAATCTGGGATTAATATGGGCTTTGTTTAATCTGGGATTTAAAGTGTACAGTGGCGAAAGAACGCGATTAATTTGGAATTAATCGGTAAAATAAATTTAATAGTTAAATTTGATTTTTCTATTAATTTATTCAAACGGGCTAAAATTAATATATCGGATTATATATTAAAATGGATTGGATTTCATTACGAGATTAAAGGTCGGACTTTAATGCGAACGAACGAATTAATTTAGAATTAATTCATGAACGACGTTCGATATATATTGCGAGGGCATCGTTATTTAATTATATTGGATTTAATTATTTAACGACGAAGGATCGTTTAATTGGATTAAACGGAACGCGAGCCGCCGCGGCAAATACCCGTAGAGATATTTGAATTTCGGATTCAAATATTTGGAGCCAAAAGTGTGGTAGGTGTTCCCACACACACAACCACCTTGTTTTGCCTTTATGTAAACCTTACCCATCTCTACCTTGTTAGTTTGGGAAAAGGTGAAATGGTTTCACACTTTTGGTAAATAACAAAAAGGGATTTTCATTGTTGGTAACACTTGACACAAAACCAAAAACAAAAACCCTAAGGACTCCTCCTTGGCCGAATTTGAGAGCCTCTCTACTCTTTGATTTGATTTTCAAATCATCAAAAAGCTAGCACTTTGGAAGTGAACAAAGGTGATAGGGAAACTCCTCAATAGCTTGGAATCATCCTAAAGCTTGGATTCATCAGAAAGCTTGGATCTTGGAGATCTTGGATCTCAAAATTTTAAAAAGCTCCAACACTCATGTAAGTATATTCCGCACCTTATAATGATCAACTCTTATATTATGCATGCTTATTAGATCCTTATAATGTTCTAGGAACACTAACAAGGCCTGGGCTGGAATTGTGGTCTGCCCAGTCCCCCACGAAAGCACACTTTGTCGGATGTCTGGTGACTAGTTCTCTTAATAAGGATAAACCTGACCTGTTCATGTTATCCCCGATAGCGCTGCAGTATTTAAGAGTACTAATTTTAATCGTATCCTACGTGACCACCCTCATTCCATACCGAATGGAGTGATATTCTGTCTTGACGCACACCCAACAACCCACTACGATTCTCAATATACCAGACGATTGGTGTACACAGAACCGGTTTTTCCTATAAAGCCCTGGGAGACCCGCAACCAACGTATATTGATTGCTAGCAAGTCTCAGGTTAGACCAAATACAAACTACCCTGAATTCGGAACCTCCATAGACACATAGTCATACTACCAATGGAATTTTAAGGGGTCTATCCCGAGCGAAGCTGTTTCCCATACCATCGGGCTGAATCAACACAACCTCCTATTACACTTGCATGAGTATCTATACCCAAAATATGAGAACTATGCAGTTGTGCCCTCACAACGTGCACAAGTGCAATCTAGTCTTTTACGTATTTATCGATTTCCAATCTGATAATAACTCTGACTATGGATATTTAATGATTTATCCTTCGTTGATTGATACTGTCTCATATCATTCTCAATCAAGGAACAAAAATCATAAGGACCTCTCATCATTTATATATC
>SKCR01006650.1:0-51910 GCA_019454045.1 Zanthoxylum bungeanum | reverse complement strand
TCGACTTGTGTCAGTTTCTTTCTCTTATGGCTTCCGGAACTTCCTTGATCCTTTTCTAGGTAATCTATCTCTTAGTTTCCTTTGTTTCTGTCTTAGGATATACTATCATTAGGCTTCCTTACGGTTATCTCTGTCGATGCTGGTAAAGGATAGGACAAGCCTTTACATCTCAACAGACATCGATATCCTTGTTCTGGTATTTTGGGTCTTGGTGAAGTCTATTAGTCATATAATATAGGTATGAGGTAGGCTCTGTTAGGAAAACTTTCTTAATCGGTACTACTGAGAAGTTCGGAATCTAAATAGCTTATGTCCATCTCTATAGCGGGTTTTTAACTAGAGCAATTAATATATGTGTTTGCTTATAGGCCCGGGTTTGTGTATTTAGATTCTTCATATCCTTTGTGACATCTCATGTCTATAAGAAACTCCCACGACTAATCTAGATGTCTTGTTTCTCTTATGTTTCTGACTATCCTTACTTATTCGGTGGAACTTGCTATCTCTTACGAGGTACTCAAAGGCGATTGTACCGGTCTTAAGGAATTTTCTGAGGAGGAAAAGAATCTTATTTGAAAGGAATGAATCTTACTCAGGTTTATTTAGCATTTTTTATTCTTGCTCAGGCTCACTCTATTCTCTTATTACTATGAGTTCTGACACTTTATTTATTATCTCATTATGTCTCTTTACTTCTCTTTGTATCTGGTAGCCTTAAACATATGTACATCATTCCTTTCTTTTCTCATAGTTTTCTTTTTCCCTTTTATTCCCATGGATGGATATTCTTATAACCTTACTATCTAGTTTCATAACTTATCTTGAACTTCTGCTAATAATTTAGGATAACTACGGAAGGATTTTCAACTAGGACAAGGATTATGGTTGCTTTTACTAGGAAGAAAATTCAGATAGCTTTTGGAATGCTTACTAACCTTTCTATGAAAATTGAAGACGTACTCGAGGATTGGATACTAGAGAAGTAATGCCTCGAATACTAGTACCCTAGCATACTACGTATACAAGACCTCATCACTCTACCCACTGCAATCACTAACTCCCTAGACCAGGCTCTGATACCATCTTTGTAACATCCCATCCAGAAGATGCTACCAGCAGGGAATAAGCTGACCTATTCCCCCCGAGCCTTTGACTTTCTGAATTTGATCAACACTAACAAACACATCTCAAATATAAACTCATGTATGAGAGCTGTAGGGGTTTTAGCGCGGGCGCAGTGGAAGCGCGCGATTCATGGCAAAATCGTAACTTTAAAAAAAAATTAAACTTACTGAATAAATTATTAAATATCCCATATGAATAATTCATTCATATTTCACATAAACATATTTATTAGATATCAAAAAACAACATTAATAATTTAGAAACACTACGAAACTTTTACGAAAATATTTTTTCGTAAAATGGCATAAAATGCGTTTTTGTACGAACCGACCAACCAATACACATGGGGGCTGCCCAGGTCAGCCCCAATAGTTCTTCGGCAGTTCATGGTCTGCCCGAACAGTGACCAATTCATTGTTTGGACAGAGGACACCCGGTAAGCCCGAAACTCACCTGATAACACTGTTTTTCACCGTTTTCGCATATTTCAACTCCGAATCAATTTCTGACAAATGTTCCAATGCCCAAAACACATCCAATACATTTATAAAACATACCTTTCATCACCAAAATCACAGAAATTCCAGATCTAATTTGGTAACCAAAATTATCATTTTTCATTCTTTAAATCCAATTTTCTCAAAATTAATCATATTAATAGTTACACCAATCAAAGTCACCACAAATGAAGAACTCAATAACAATTCTAGGAGTTACAAAAGTGGTCATAATGCTCTAGAATGGCAACAAGTCATCAAATGATAAAATTTAAACTAATATTACACTAATATTATCCAATCTTACTTCACAGATGCATCTAGCCTCCAAATCCATCCTCAAAATGAAAAAGCCCCAAAATCTAAGAAAGGAAGAAACCCTAGAACTTTTCTAGATGCCCAAGAACAAGAAAACAACTTTCTAAGTTTAAGAGTTATGAAGATTACCTCCAAGTCTCCTAATTTCCTTAAACGTTTTTTCTTGATTTCTTCACTTTCTTCCTTATTTCTTCAAACAAATTTTGGGAGCTTTTATCTTGGATAGATTCGGCCATGGAGGTTAAAGAATGAGAAAACAAAATTTTCTCACTTTAAATAATAAGTCTTAACCAATTTTAGGGGGGAGAAGGGCATTTTGGTCATTTAGTCAATTAATCTAATTAAACAATAATAATAAGCTTTAAGTTGTTAACAAATCTAATTTGTAAACTTTAAGCTTAAAAAAATCATGCCACTTGTAACCAATAATAATCAAACATATTGCATAACAATTATGTAATATTGATATTATTTAATTATCTAGATATTTAACATTTAAATACCTAAATAATTAATTAATACGATTACTATTATATATGTACTTTATTTACATTAAATAACAAATACATATATCAATGACATGTGTCAAAATCTCATTTGATAGTTAATTAATATGTATCAAATCAAATCTTGCATAAAATACAAATATATATTAATTATTAATTGACCAAAATCTCCTAATACATGTGTTTTTTTTAGCCGATTAAACGATTCGAATTAACTCATTTAATCAGATGAAGTATTATGAATAATCTTTATTATTCATAATGTGTTGCCCAAGTGCTCAACGAGTACACTTCATATTATAGGACTCTCTAAGTTTAGGTTTATCCATCACGGAATCCAATTTCATGTCCATAATTCACCCACTCATGAATTATGATGACCATAGATAATCTCACTAAACTATGCAAGTCGATGTCATTACATATGTATAATTTATCCATTAAATGCTATCAATATTTTACCGGGGATATTGATAAGAACGTCAAATCCCTAAGGTATAATATAGTTGACTTTCAAATTTATGATCTCTAAATAACACTCGGAACTCACTTCCGAAATATACCACGGCCATGGATTTATTATATCACAAAAACGTTCATGATTCCTATGACTTGTACACAGGACTGACGAATTTTATCTGATACTCACAAGATATCATAAGCATCAGTCCACACCCAACGAATATGCTGAGGTATAATCTAAATAGATGGTGATGTTACTGCCATCAAAGTGTGGAGGATATCTCATATATCCACAGTTGTATCTCAGGTCGAAGTACCACTATGCTACTCGACTCGAGAAGATTCCTATTGACATTGGTGTACCATCTATTATGAAATGGTTGGTGAGTCGTTCAGTGTTTATCAATTAAATACCTACACGTCTATACGAGTCTCCCAAGACTCATGGTTCATTGGGATAAGCCATCGGACCAAGTCTCGATATACGACATGTACTGGTCTCAGTAGATTTTACTAACAGACCCAGTCAGTAAATCTTGACCAGGAACTTTATTTGAGAATATACAACTTCTAGTGACGCTTCCCAATGTCAATTACAAACTACGTTGTAACTGCTCACTGTGTTGTAAATCATGGTCTTTGTCTAATATATACATATCACTAAATCATATTTAGTTTCAATATAATCGTAATTAGATCGAATACGTATATAAAAAACAAGGTGCAACCATTAAGTAAGTAATATTATGGAAAATGAATTGTTCGTATTCATGAATCGGACAGAAATACGATCCGGATTGGCACGCCGAGCACCAACCCTAAACATTTCTCCCATTTGCTCTAGTGCCAATCCATTTTATCATATACACATCTCAATGTGTATCACATACTCACGACCCTCAAGAATTCACCTAGCACTCAAAAGGTAGGCAATAACAAGTAGGTCATTTATAATATATTGAGTTTGTCCAACAAACCCAATCGTTTCCCGTACCTAGAATCATTAATATTTTGTAAGACCTAAGTTATACATCAATATGACTCATATACAACATGAATATTTTGCTACAGCTACTGAGTGGTCTATGTATTTAGAGATCAAATCCAAATATTACGAGACAACTGCAAACACAACACTAATATCAAAACTTCTAATCTATAATGTCACTTTACAATTCCACTTACAGTAGAATCATTCGTGACATTTCCACAACATCTCTTCTGACTTAATATGACGTAGACCATCTGATTAGTGGAAAATATATCAATATTTACCGGCCCTTTTACTTAATATTTTGTATAGTTTGTCGAGTTTTATGAACGTTTTGATGTGTTTTTAATTTATTTTGCAGATAAAATAAAATCAGGACTTAATGGAATCAATCAGGATGAAATGTGGACCTACATATCTATATGAGTCTTCTGAGACTCATGGTTCACTGGGATAAACCATCGGACAAAGTCACGATATACGACATGTACTGGTCTTTGTTAGTGTCCTTAACACATCCCAAGGATTCTAAAGATGATTCTAGTGTTAATACATCAAGTGAAAGTAGCAGAAATACTCACATTGATCGGATTTAGGATTTCAAAAATTCCATGGATGTAGAAGCTCCAAGCCTTTGATTTGAATTCCAAACTCAAGGGTGAGTTTCCCTATCACCTCAAAAGACTCCTTTAAGTGCTAGCTTTTAAGATTTTTGAAGCAAAATCAATGGAGAGAAAATGCAAGTTCACGCCCAAAGAGAGAGAATGAGGAATAGTAGTTTTCAAAAATCTAATATCAAAGTTAAAAAATTGTTTTTACTTTCAAAGTGGTGGTAGATATGAGAAGTAAATTCCCATTTACTACATTCAACCACCAACAACACAAATAGTGACTTTTGATGTAAGTCATGGGTCCCACCCATTTAATTCCAAATCTAGTTGGCTAACACAACAAACTTTGGGTTCGGGTTAGTTTATTTTGAATAAACGAATTTTCTGTTGCTACGTAATTAAATCAAATTTAATTAAATAATAATGCCTAGCAAAATTATTACGAAAGGCGCTTACGAATTAATTCTAAATTAATCTGTTCGCTTGAATTAAAATCCAAATTTAATTCCGTATTGAAATCCAATTTCAATCAATATATCCGATATATTATTTCGCCCAATTAAATAAATTAAATAGTAAAATCCAATTTCACTATTAAATTTACTTTGCCGATTAATTCCAAATTTATCGCGTTCTCTCTTCTAGACGAATTTAATCCCAGATAAATTCTTGACTCAATTAATCCCATATTAATTTTCTGTCTCATAATTAATCCCAAATTAATTCTTACCGTAATTAATCCCAGATTAATTTTCTCTCTAATAATTAATCCCAGATTAATTATGTTCGAGTCAAATGTCATCGGTGAATCTTTGGGAAGAGACCCAAGAGATCCCTGGATATGTTAGCAGTAAATATAGTCATCGGACTATCTGAACACGTGCGTACCCAATACCAAGTTCTTACCGATTTACAAGACATGGTTGGCGTCTAGCAAAGCACAGTGCCTACCCAATTCTCCAGAAATATTCAACGAGGAATATATAATCTTTATCAGGCATAGTATACAAAGTATTGTGTATTACGATCCAGTATCAGATGCCACATGCTAGGCCTAGGGCTGGAATTGTGTCTGCCCCGTACGAAGCATATATCGGATCACTAGCAAATAGTCTCTGTAATCGGATAATCATGACCTAATCATATTATCCCGATAACTGCAGTATTAAAGAGTACTAGTTCTGCATCCCTGCGTGATCATCATCTCCATATGACCGAAGTGATACTTCCATCTTGACATCACACCCAATACACTACGATTCTCAGTATACCCAGAAAAGGCGTACGCAAAACCTGTTAAAGCTCCGGATGACCAAAACCAAAGTATACTGATTGTCGCAAGTATTAGCGATGCAAGTCTCAAGTTAAAACCATATACACCTACCCTGATTCGGATTCCCATAGACACATAGTCATACTACCAATGGGGTTCTGAGGGGTCTATCCAGAGCGAAGCTGTTCCCGGTCCAACGGCTAACAAAACCTCTTATCACACTTGCATAAGTATCCAATACTTAAATATATGAGAACTACGCCGTTAAGCTTCCATAACGCGCACAAGTGTAATACTAGCCTATTCCGCATTATCGATGTCCAGTCTCGATAATACTACGAATAGGGATATTTAATGATTAAAGCTTTCGTGGATTAATATTGTTTCGTATCTTATTAATCCAGAACTAATCATAAGGACTTTTATTATTTATATATCCAAGTAATCCAATTACAAAATGATAAAAGAGCAATTTCCTTTGTCACATAGTTAATTTGTACAAAAACATCATTTCTTTTACAAAAAGTGATGCTATGGGTCATAATTGTCCAAAAATCTCCCACTTGGCCTATAGCCAATCACTCAAGTGTCCAACACCTGAACTATGTACGGGTCACTCATATTTATGCTGATATATCACTTTCGCTAGCGGATATGCAAGGGTATCATCTTGAAACGATATTTTTGATATTGACATCGCAACGATGTGTGATCTCTCGAATCAGATGAATTCGTCGAAGTACATACTTGGATCATTGATGAGACCGTAATTCCTTAGCCTGTGTTGTAGCCTAACTCAGCTGCTAACAGAACTACTCATAATCCAATTAGGAATTTTATATATCCAAAATGTTTATTTTGCTGCCTCAGCTGCAGAAATGTATTCCGCTTTTGTTGTTGAATCGGCAACAGTATCTTACTTGGAAGATTTCCAGCTCAATGTTCCGTTGTTCAAACAAAATATGTACCCTTATTGTGACTTACAGTCATCTTTATCGGTTTGGAAACTTGCATCGGTGAACCCAGTCACCTCAAGTTCTCCTTCTACATATACTAAGAAAGCATCCTTAGTTCGTCTAAGATACTTAAGGATGTTCTTTACATCAATCCAGTGACCATAACCTGGATCGGCCTGATTGTGACTCCAGATACTCAAAGCATATGAGACCTCAGGTCGCGTACATGTTTGTCACAGTACGAGCTCTTGGAGACTGCCAACAACTTTTCGATCTATCCCGATCCTAGATCCTTATTCCTAGAATAAAGGTTGCCACTCCCAAGAATTTCATGGAGAATTTTAATGAAAGCCAAGCTTTCACCGATTTTAATATGGGAATGTCATGCTAAGAAGTAATACATCATCAACGTATAGGACAATCATTTTCAGTGCGCTCCCACTATCCTTCTTATATACAAAGAATCATTATCGTTTTGAATGAAACCATATACCATTATGATTGTTGGACAATTATGACCCATAGCGTCACTATTTGTAAAAGACATTGTGTTTTTTGTACAAATTAAATATGTGACAATGGAAATTGCATTTTATCATTTTGTAATTTGATTACTTAAATATATAAATGATAAAAATCCTTATGATTAGTTCCGGATTATTAGATATGAGACAATATCAATCCATAAAGGTTTAATTATTAAATATAACTAGTCGTATTATTATCGAGATTGGACATCGATAATGTGGAATAGACTAGTATTGCACTTGTGCATGTTATGGAAGCGTAACAACATAGTTCTCATATATTTAAGTATTGGATACTTATGCAAGTGTGATAGAAGGTTGTGTTTACCGATGGTACGAAAACAGCTTCGCTCTGAATAGACCCATCGGAATCCCATTGGTAGTATGACTATGTGTCTATGGGAATACACATCAGGGTAGGTGTATTTGGTCTTAACCTGAGATTTACATCGCTAGTACTTGGGACAATCAATACGCTTTGGTTTTGGTCGTCCGGAACTTTAATTGGTTCTGTGTACGCCTCTTCTGGGTTTATTAAGAATCGTTGTGTATTGGGTGTGATGTCGAGACTGAAATATCACTTCAGTCATATGGAGATGATGATCACGCAGGGATACATAACTAGTACTCTAATGTGTTGCAACCATCGGGATAATGTGACAAGGTCATGATTATCTGATTAAAGAGACTAGTTGCTTCGTACGGGGCATACACTATTCTAGCCCCAGGCCTTGCATGTGACATCCGATACTGGATCTCAATACGCAATACTACATATACTACGTCTGACATAGATTATATATTCCTTTAAGAATGTTTCTGGAGAATTGGGTAGGCACGGTGCTTTGCTAGAAGCCAACCATGTCTCGTAAATCGGTAAGAACATAGTACGAGGTACTCACGTGTTCGGATAGTCCGACGACCGGATCTACTGCCAACATATCCAGGGATCTCATGGGTCACTTCCCGAAGATTCACCGATGATGTATGATTCGAACATAATTAATCTAGGATTAATTACAGAGAGATTTTATCTGGGATAAAATACTATTAGAAGAGAGAGAACGATTAATTTGGAATTAATCGATAAAATAATATATTCGAAATATTTAATGAAATTAGATTTCATAACAGAATTAAAATTGGATTATAATTCGGGCGAACGAATTAATTTAGAATTAATTCGCGAGCGACGTGAATAGTAATTTTGCTAGGCATAATTATTTAATTAAATTTGATTTAATTACGTCGCAACGAAAAATTCGTTAATTCGGAATTAACGAACCCGAGTCCGGAATGTGTTTGCGGGCCCACTCGGATTTTGGATCAAGTGGGGCCCACATGTCACATCACAAGTCACATCACTTGTCATTCTCATCACTTTTTGGTGATGGAATTCGGTGATGAAATGATGGTGACTTGTAAGACACACAAGTGTGTAAGTAATGAATGACCTTTATCAAATATTTGGTATATCTTTTTCTTTTATTTTTGGAAATCAAATTAACAAGTCAACAAAGTCATTCACTTCCTCCTCTCTCTCACCATTCACGCCAAAATTGGTTTTCCCTCTTCTCTTCATCTTGGCCGAGAGTTTCTCTATTCCAAAGCCTAAAAATTGTTGCAATTTTAGTGCTAGCACACACAAAGAATCATATCAAGGTGATAGGGAAACTTTTCCCAAGAGCTTGGAATCAATCTAAAGCTTGGAGCTTGGACATCAACATTCAAAGGGAATATCTTGGAGCACTTCTCAAAGGAATTTTTCGTTCTACACACATCCTACAAACCGATCAAAGTGAGTATATTTCTGCTATTCTCCTTTACATATTCACACTATTTTATGCTTGGATTGATCTTGGGATGACTTTAGAAACCCAACAATGGTATTAGGGAGTCTATTTGAGCATGAACTTTGATTAGGGTTTATATACTAAAATTTGGGTAAATTTGATTTGAGCATGATTTGATCAAATTGTTTGTTTGAGTATGCTTGTATGTTGATAACTTAGAGTTATGCATGATCAATTTTAGGAAAAATTAATTGGATTAATTTTCCCCAAATATACTATGTTGGCCGAATGGTACTTAAACCTTGGTCATGGTGATTTTTGTTTTTTAAATCATTGGATGAGTTTAAAGACTTGGGATATATTGATTTGTGAGTTAATCGGATTGAAATCTAAATCGGATAAAAAAAATCCCTAATTACCGTGACCAACCTAGCATGTAAATGAGTTGATTTTGTTTCAATAATGTTGGACATGTGTTGAAAATATTAATGCATGATTAATTAATTAAATTGATATTTTGGAAATGTTAATTTAGATAATTAATTAGTGCAATACACTTTAATTAATTAAATTATGAAATTTGGAATATTAGAATTTAATTAATTGGCCTTAATTTGGAATTGGGCTAAAAATGTTGTATTTGGGCATAATGGGCCTGGTTGGGCCAAGTTGGTTTAAGACAATTGGATTGGATCCAAATTGGGCCTAAACCATTCCATTAAGTCCAAATATAACAAATGGGCATTTAAACATCTAATTAGGCCTAATGGGCCAAAATTGATTTCTTGGCAAATAGGGTGATTCCTTACTTCGGCCTTGGTTTGTGGGTTTGACCCATATTGACCAAAGCCCATGCCTTAAGAAATTAATTGAAAGCCCATTGGACTTTAATTAAATGGACATTGGATGTTAATTGAGCTTTGAGACCCATTAAGATTAGATTTAGAATCTAAGTCGTAAAGGCGCATTAAAAAGTGTAATTATTTAATTTGGAATTAAATATAGAATTAGTATTGAATACAAATTAAATTAGATTTAAATTGCAGTTCGATATAATTCCAGGATTCGTACTTTGATTACTTATTCTAAAACGAGTTGGACTCGCGCAAATCAAATCGTTGTTTGAGCATTGGATGATCACTTTATTCAAAGATTAATTAATTGGATTAGATTGATTGAATAACATTCTTTGTGTGAATACATGATGTGTTGTATGAATAATGTATATCGGATGGATATTAGAAGGGTGAGGGCAATTTTGGAAATAATTGTAATAAATTTAGAATTTATTAAATTGGACCTGTGTGTCCAGCCTTATCTCTCGATTCTTTGTAATTCTCTTATCACCCAATTCCCCTCAATGTTAATGAGGTTTCTGTAATTGTATTATGTAATTGGGTAGAAGTTAGAATAGTGCTAGCCGGGGAGAAGAAATGGAGTAATTTGTTCTAGGAACAATTTGTGAGATATCCATCCGCATATCATTATTAATTTATTTATCGCGCCTTATTATGCTTTTAGAATGCATGTTTAAGGGTGTATGATGAGACCTAATCAAAGATAATAAATTGGTTGCCAATTTACACGAAAAACCCTCAACAAATATTAAGCATTTTCCTTCCATTCAGTGATTCTTTCTCAAGATCCAAGATTGGCATTGGTTGTTAGCCAAAGTCAAGACCTTTGTCCATCGCGGATGTGTTTGAATTATGAAGGCTTTGTTCCATATCGTATGTCTTGTCCAAGTTGTGATTTGTTGGCCAAAGTCAAGATCACTTCTTGTCCATCGACATCGATTATGAAGCTTTCCAAAGTCAATGGGTCCCGCTTAACTGGAATCATTAAGCTTGTTGAGCCAAAGCCAAGTCTTAGTTGATTTAGAGGAAAAAAGTTAGGAAAATATATTGGATATATTGGCATATATATTGTATATATGTTTCGGACTTGGAGGTCCACCTACCGGATCTAGGAATTGGATGAGATCCAATTGATCTTAGAGATCTACCTAGTTAAATATCATACAACTTGTTGGCCAAAGTCAAGGTTGTGTGTGATTTAACGGGATCCTAGCCCACTAGGAAACTAGGTTTCCCGAGTACTCAACAGAGGGTTAGAGGCTCGCCGAAAAATAGTGGGAGGCCAGTATTGAATTTGCAATTTCGTTCAAATACTTGGCTTTACGCGCTTTCAAATTATTTTCGTCAATAAATATTTATTAGTTGGACTAATATTTTATTATTTTTCTTGTAACAGTTAGACTGTACCCATACATCGTTAATTGAATAGTTTCACTATTGCAATTAATATGACAGGAAAGTTGAGCATTAAAGATATTATCATGGGCGACAATGTCTTTAATGGCACGAACTTTCAAGACTGGGATATGAATCTCAGGATTGTCCTGGGATCCGAGAAGTTTCTCTACACTATAGAGAGACCTCTTGGGCCTAAGCCTATATCTGATCAGATAGTTGAGCTAGAGCTTTGGAAGACTCATAGCGATGACAACTTCACTGCTCAATCTATAATGCTTGCTGCTATGACTCAACAATTCCGTCGTCAGAACAAGGAATTGGATCCCTATAACATGATGGCGAGTTGCATGATCTTCATCGATCTAATCTTAGATCGAAAAGATATGAGTTGCAGAAGAAGCTTTTTCGTGCTCGCATGTCAGAGGGTACATCTGTTGAGCACCATGTGTCACAGATGATTGCTGACATTGAGCAGCTTGGACAGATGGGCATTGTCTTCGAGGCTGAGACTTCTATAGATTTGATCTTACAGTCTCTCCCCGACACTTGGAGTAGGTTCATCATGATGATGAGTGATAAATGTATCATTATTTCCCACTCATTTTACTTAATATTTTGTATAGTTTCTTGAGTTTTGTGAATATTTGGATGTGTTTTGTGTTATTTTGTAGATAAATAAAGTTTCAGGACATTCTGGACGTGATTTGGAGCAAAACTGTGAAATTTGGTGAAATTTGGCAAAAAGGGTATTTTGGTAATTTTGGGCGTCCCGACACAAAGTTTATTTTGGTAATTTTGGGCATCCCGACACCGAAAAAAAGTTTTAGGACATTCTGGAGCTGATTTGGAGCAAAACTGTGAAATTTGGCGAAAAGGGTATTTTGGTAATTTTCGGCGTCCCGGCAAAAAGGGTATTTTGGTAATTTTGGGCGTCTGCACACCCATGCCACGTGTCAAAAATTCAACGAGCCGTCTTTTTAGCCACCATGCCACGTGTTGAAAATTCAGCGATCCAAAAAAAAAAAATAATAATAATAAAATAATTAAAAAATAAAAATCAGAAAAATAATAATAAAAAAATGGAATTTTTTGCCTATAAATAGATTTCGAATTTTTAGTTTCAAATGTACCAAATCCTCTGTAAATTCTTAAATAAAAGAGAGTTCTTCTTATTTTCTTCTTATTTTCAGTTTTATTGACGCTTTGTAGTAGTAATTCTATCCATCTATGAGGGGGTAACTTTCTATGCTGAGGTAATAAGGTAATACTTTTACTTTTGCTATTTAGATTAATCTCCCTTAAAAAATATATATAAACTATTTAAAATCTGAATTAATAAAGGATACCGCCATTTTGGACGGTTGGTTATTAAATTTAATCTGGTTAAACTTGACTTAATGAGGATACCGCCATACTGGACGGTTGGTTTAAGTTTATATTTCTGTTCCGCCTTACGGTTGGTATATTTGAATTTGACTTAATCAGGATACCGCCATTCTGGACGGTTGGTTTAAAATATCACAAGATTATATATTATTTTTATGGGAGATATCTAAATAGTGAATAGTAGAAGTTAATTCCTTTTACCTTAGCATTTCTTTTTATTACTTTTCAGCAATTTCATTTTATGTCTTTTAAGTTTATATCAGCTTTAGTTATGTGTTGTAACTAAGTTAAATATCTAGGGTTGTGAAAAATCTAATATTACCGATTTAAAAAAAAGGGTTAGATTATAGTTTGGATAATTAAAAGAATTATTTGTTGAGTCATAACCTTAATGCCTTTTATTAACTGATCACTAATAAAATTGATTAGATAAAACTTAAAATGAACTAGACATAGGGATTTTAAGTTTAAAGACCTTATACTCAACAACCCACGATCTTCTTTAAGGATAGATAAACCTTTAATAGATTTCCTTACAGGATAGGAATATACCTGTTGGGCGGGGGTAATCAATAATTGGATTCAATTTAATGAATCTAGGTAATTTAATTGACATAGAACATATGGTTCAATTTGATTATTCTAGGTATTTGTAAATGACCATCGGAAGAGGCTTTTACATAATTTAGTGTTCCAGATTAATAATTCAATATTTTACCCAACTATGATATAACTACTTCATCTTTAATAGATATTAGAAAGATTCACAACCCTAGATCTTTGAGTCTTTTTATTTTCCTTAGTATTTTCTTTTGTCTTTTATTTATTTAGCAAATCTATAAATCAGATCATTTCAAGCAATCAATCACTTCACCCTCATTAGATATTTGTAAATAAATAGATTCAATAATTAATAACAACAGTAGAATTAAGTCCTCGTGGGATCGATATTTTTATACTACTTGAACGATATGTGTGCTTGCGTTATACGTGTGTGTTTACGCCGGTCACAGGAACTACAATATGATGAACCAAGACCAAACTCTTGGAGAGTTAATGTCCACAGCGCGAAGCAGAAAAAGAACTCCTAAATGGCAAGAAGCGTGAGGCGCATTCGCTTCAACATCTCAGTCTCCCAAGGCTTGGCCTAAGGCGACTGGAGGTGTAAAGAATAAGAAGAAGAAGAAAAACAAGGCCAAATCGTCAAAAACTTCTGGGAAGGGTAAGGACAAATCCCAAGATGTATGTCTGCAGTGCGGGAAGCGGGGTCACTAGAAGCGTGACTGCCGTGAGTACAAGGAACACATAAAGGAAATCAAAGCGGGCAAGGCACCGGCTTGAGGTATGTTTGTTATAGAAATAAACATGTCTATTACTAGTTTTAAAAATTGGATTTTTGATTCTGGTTGTGGTTCTCATATATGTACTGATGTGCAGGATCTGCATATTAGCAGGATACTAGCCTCATGAGAGATTGACCTCCGCGTTGGAAATGGGACATGAGTCGTCATTTTGGCCGTTGGCATTTATGTTTTGGAACTGTCCCCAGGGCATGTACTTAAACTTACAGACTGTTATTATGTACCTAGTTTGACTAGGAATATTATTTCTGTATCTATGTTAGCCCAATGTGGGTATAACTTTTGTATTTAGAAACACTGGGTGTTTTATACATAAAAATGATATGGAGATTTGCACTGTTGATGTAAATAATGGTCTTTATATTTTGAATATAAATCAATCTCAAACATATAATATAACAAACAAAAGGCTTAAATTAAGTAATAAAGATGAAACTTATATGTGGCATTGTCGTCTGGGACACATTAACAAGACTCGCATATCCACTCTTTCGAAGAGTGGGTACTTGGACGGATTTGATCCAAATTCATATGACGTCTGCAAATCTTGTTTATTAGGCAAAATGCGGGTATACTTTTGTATTTAGAAACACTGGGTGTTTTATACATAAAAATGATATGGAGATTTGCACTGTTGATGTAAATAATGGTCTTTATATTTTGAATATAAATCAATCTCAAACATATAATATAACAAACAAAAGGCTTAAATTAAGTAATAAAGATGAAACTTATATGTGGCATTGTCGTCTGGGACACATTAACAAGACTCGCATATCCACTCTTTCGAAGAGTGGGTACTTGGACGGATTTGATCCAATTCATATGACGTCTGCAAATCTTGTTTATTAGGCAAAATGCCTAAAACACCTTTTAGCGGAAAGGGTGCACATGCCACCGAACTGTTAGGCCTCGTTCATAGTGACGTCTGTGGGCCCATGTCTAGCCAGGCTAGAGGTGGATATGAATACTTCGTAACTTTTACGGATGATGCATCGCATTATGGTTATGTGTATCTTATGAGACACAAGTCGGAAACCTTTGAGAAATTCAAAGAGTCTCGACACGAAGTAGAAAAACAGACCAGCAAGAGTATTAAGCCATTATGGTCAGACCGTGGTGGTGAATACTTAACCAATGAGTTTCTTTATTACTTGAAAGAATATGGTATTCTTCACAGTGGACTCCTCTGGAACACCGAATTAAACGGTGTGTCCGACGGAGAAAACTGAACTTTGTTAGACATGTAAGGTCTATGATGAGTCGCACAGAGCTACCTATTTAATTCTGGGGATATGCATTGAACAATGCAATACTATTTTGAATAAGGTTCCGTCAAAGTCTGTTCAACAGACTCCATATGAGTATGGAAGGAAAGAACCGGGTTTTATTCCTGAAAATTTAGGGATGCTGGGTCTCCCGGGTTTGGCATACGTCAAATGTTTGGAAGGTTACCAAAACTAGAACCAACTTGGATAAATGCCTATTTGTAGGATATCAAGGGAAAAACCAAAGGATATTACTTCTATCACCCACAGAGAACAAAGTATTTGTTGCTCTACATGCGATTTTCCTTGAGAATGAATTCGTAACGCAGTGAGGTGGTAAGTGGGAGGAAATAGAACTCGATGAAAATCGGAGTGATACTGTTACTGCCACGAGTCCTTATCGAACATGAACAGTCCATCAGGGATGAGACTGTACCACATCTTCAAAATACAAAGAAACGTGGAGGTCGGAGAGCGTCATAAAATAACTTGAGAGGTAGGGGTTTCGATCTCACATTCATGTAGATATTCAATATTATTGAGATAATGAGCCGGCTACGTATGAGGAAGCTAATACAAGATTCGACTTCGCTTTATGGCCAAGAGGCCAGTAATGTTAGACATTATGTCCCATAGCGTCACTGTTTGTAAATGATATTGTATTATTGTACAAAATAAACTATGTGATAATAATGAAATTGCCTTTTGCCGTTTTGTAATATTATTTACTTTGATATATAAATGGCGAAAGTCCATATGATTAATACCGGATTGAGATGATATGAGACAGTATCAATCCATAAAGGTTTATCATTAAATATCCCTAGTCGGAGTATTATCGAGATCGGACATCGATAATGCGGAATAGACTAGTATTGCGCTTGTGCACGTTGTGAGGGCACAACGGCATAGTTCTCATATATTTAAGTATTGGATACTTATGCAAGTGCGATAGGAGGTTGTGTTTTACCGATGGTACGGAAAACAGCTTCGCTCTGGATAGACCCCGCGGAATCCCATTGGTAGTATGTCTGCGTGTCTATGGGAGGCCGCATCAGGGTAGGTGTATATGGTCTTAACCTGAGACTTACATCGCTAGTACTTGCGACAATCGGTAAACTTTGGTTTTGGTGGTTGGGGACCTTAACCGGTTCTGTGTACACCTCTTCTGGGTTTATCGAGAATCGTAGTGTACTGGATGTGATGTCGAGATGGAAGTATCACTTCAGACATATGGAGGTGATGATCACGCAGGACACAGAACTAGTACTCTATAAAAGGTTGCAACCGTCGGGACAATATGACCAGGTCAGGATTGTCCGATTTAAAGAGACTAGTTGCTTGATGTCCGATATATGTTTCGTACGGGGAGACACATTTCCAGCCCCAGGCCTAACATGTGATCGTCCGATACTGGATCGATATACGCAATACTACGGTATACTACGCTTGATATAGATCTTATATTCCTATAAGAATATTTCTGGAGAATTGGGTAGGCATGGCGCTTTGCTAGAAGCCAACCTTGTCTTGTGAATCGGTAAAAACGTAGTACGAGGTACGTACGTGTTCGGATTATCCGACGACCGTATTTACTGCCAACATATCCGGAGATCTCTTGGGTCGCTTCCGAAGATTCACCAATGACGTATGATTCAAACTCGATTAATCTTGGATTAATTACGGAGAGACTTTATCTTGGATAAAGTACTATACATAGAGAGAGAACGATTAATTTGGAATTAATCGTAAAATTATTATATTCGATATAATAATCGAAATTCGATTTCGACGCGAAATTAAAATTAGATTTTAATTCGGGCAAACGAGTTAATTTAGAATTAATTCGTTAGCGACGTAAATAATAATTTCGCTAGGCGCAATTATTTATTTAAATTCGATTTAATTAACGTCGCGACGTAAGTTCGGTATTTCGGAAATATCGAACCCGAACGCGTGAGTGCACGTGGGCCCACTTTCATTTGGAAACGTGTGGGGCCCACATGACACATGTCATATTATGCATTATTTAACTCTAATGCATTGCATGGAGATAGTGTACAATGCACTCAATGGTTTTGCATGGAAATTGAGTGTTTGACACTCTAAGCCATTGCATGATTTGTGTCATAAGTTTATTATTAATTTAATAAATATTATGGCATAAATATAAATTGATTTTTTGTAACAAAAATCATTCAACTCTCCTCTCTCTCACATTGCCGAAACTACATGCAGTTTTGGGCTCTCCATTTCTTCAATTTTGTGGCAAGATTTGAAGAAGTTGTGCATTCAAAATCACAACAAAGGCTAGCACCTTCAAGGGATCATACATAGGTGATATGGGAAACTAATCCTTGAGCTTGGAAGGATCAAACTCGACTTGGAGTCCCTCTTTTCTTCTTGGCCGAGAGCTTCACTGCACAAGGGGGGAATTTCGCATCATCTTAGCATCCATTTTCAAGTATTGTGAGTATGATTCCGCCATACTTCAATTAATTCATTCATGTATTTATATATTTTGCTTGTTCTTGTTGATCTTGGGGCTTGGTTATTTTCAACAATGGTATCATTGAGCTTAAAGAGCATGCAAATATATTAGGATGTTATTTGGGGAAAATTGTATGAAGCATGATTTGATGAGTTTGCTTGATTAAATATGCTTAGATGTATGTTATTTAGATATATACATCATCAATTTCATGGAAAATAAATTGGATTAATTTTTCCAACCCAAATGAGGCTTGGCCGAATACATGCAAGCATATGGACTAGATGATTTTTTAATTTTAAGACATTAGATGACTTGAAACAATATGGAATGATGATTTGTAACTCGATTGGATTGAAAACGAAATCGGAACCATTTTAATCACCTTGGCCGAATGCTTGATGGAGGATTAGGGACTTGATTTTTTGATTAAATAATGTTGGACATATATTTAAGATAAAAATATGATTAATGGATTAATTTGATATTTTGGGAATATTGATTTAAAGGATTAATCATGATAATACACTTTAATTAATTAAGTTATAAAATTTGGAATTTTAAAATTTGGTTAGTTGGGCTTAATTTTGAATTGGGCCTAAAACTATTATATTTGGACAAAATGGGCTTGGTTGGGCCAAGTAGATTTGGACCATTGGATTGGATCCAAAATGGGCCTAAATCACACCATTTAAGCCCAAATGTAATAAATGGGCTTTTATGTTTAATTGGGCCTTATGGGCTTGATATTGATTTTATGGCATATGAGGGTGATTCCTTATTGGGCTTGGTAATTGGGTTTGACCCATACATTGACCAAAACCCAAGCCTAAAGAAATCAATTGAAAGCCCATCGGACTTTAATTAAACGGACATTAGATGTTAGTTGGGCTTTGAGACCCGATTGTATTAGATTTGGAATCTAAGTTATAAAAGCACAATAAAAGTGTAAATATTTAATTTAGAATTAAATAATAGGATTAGTATTGAATACGACTTAAATTGGATTTAACGAGTAGTTCGATATAATTCGTGAATTCATACTATAAGTATTTATTCTCAAATTGAGTTGGACTCGCGCAAATGCAAACAATTGTTTGAACATTGTATTGTCACCTAATTAAAGACTAATTAATTGGATTTGATTGGTTGTATAACATGCCTTGAATGAATGAATGTGGATGTGATGTATGAATAGTGTATATCGGATGGATATTAGAAGGGAAGGGTAATTTTAGAAATTATTGTAAATTTAGAATTTATAAATTGGACCTGCGTGTCCAGCCTTTCTCTTATTGTCTCTTTGTATTCTCTTCTCACCTAATTCCCCTCAATGTAAATGAGGTTTCTCTTATTGTATTATGTAATTGGGTAAGAGTAGAATAGTGCTAGCGGGGAGAGGAAAGGGAGTGATTTGTTCTAGGAACAAGTTGTTGTTCATATCCATCCGTATATCGCTATTACTTTACTTTACGCGCTTTATGATGTTTTAGAAGCATGCTTAAGGGTGTATGATGATGAGACCTAACAAAGATAAATTAATTGGTTGCCAATTACGCGAAAAATCCCTCAAACAATTAAGCGATTTTCCTTCCATTGAATGATTCTTGTTCAAGATCCGAAGTTGGCATTGGTTTGTTTGGCCAAAGTCAAGACCTTTGTCAATCAAGGATGTACTTGAATCATGAGAGTTTTGTTGCATATCGGTGTCTTGTCCAAATCGTGATTTTTATTGGCCAAAGTCAAGATCACTTTTTGTCCAATGACATTGATTACGAAACTTTCCTCGTCAATGGGTCCCGCTTAACTGGAATCATTAGGTTTGTTTTTGGCCAAAGCCAAGGCCTAGATGATTCGGAGGATAGGGTTAGGAAAATGTAATGGATACATTGACATTATACATATGTTTCGGACTTGGATGTCCACCTAACCGGATCTAGGAATTGGATGAGATCCAATTGATCATAGAGATCTACCTAAGTTAAATAGCATACAGCTTTTATTGGCCAAAGTCAAGGTTGTGTGTTATTTAACGGGATCCTAGCCCACTAGGAAATGCGATTTCCCGAGTTCTCCACAAGAGGGTTAGAGACTTGAAGAAAATAGTGGGAGGCTATTATTGAATTTGCAATTTCGTTCAGATACTTAGCCTTACGCGTCTTTCAAAATTATTTCGTCAATATTTTAATAATTAGTTGGACTAATATATTGTTATTTTGCTTGTAACAGTTTGACTGTACCCATAACATCGTTGACTTTATAGTTGGACTATAGTTGTCAAGATGACTGGCAAGGGTAATGTCCGCGACATAATCATGGGCGATAATGTCTTCAAAGGGAAAAACTTTGCCGACTGGGAAATGAACCTCAAGATAGTGCTTGGGGCTGAGAGGGTGCTGTATACTATTCAGAGACCTCTCCCGCCTAAACCCACTGAGCCACTGGAGCTAGAGTTATGGAAGACTCATAGTGACGATTGTGACCAAGCTCAGTCAGTTATGCTAGCTGCAATGACCCAGCATTTCAGACGCCAGAACAGGGACTTGGATCCCTATAACATGATGGCAAGATTGCGTGATCTCCACCGCACCAACAAGCGGATGGAGAGGTACGAGCTAGTAAGGAAACTCTTCCGCTCCCGGATGACAGACGGCGCATCAGTTGAGGCCCACGGGACTCAAATGATCGCTGACATAGATGAGTTAGCCAAGATGGGCATTGTCTTGGAGGCAGAGTTGACGATTGATATGCTATTACAATCGCTACCCGATACTTGGAAACAAATCATCATCAACTATAAGTTGATGGACACTGACGACACTCTTGGAGAGTTGTTGTCCGTGCTGAAGGAGTCCGAAAAGGAACTCCTAAAGGGGAGCAAGCGCGAGGCGCATTATGCATCGACCTCTCATGCGCCAAGGGCTGGGCCCAAGGCAATTGGAGGTGCGAGGAAGAAGAAGTTCAAGAACAAGGGCAAAGGCAAGTTGACAGTGGCTTCTAGGAAGCCAAAGGACAAATCTCGCGACATCTGCCTCAACTGCGGCAAGAGGGGTCACTGGAAACGTGACTGCCGAATGGGCAAAGGGCAGAGGGAGGATATCAAGGCTGGCAAGGCTATCGCCTCTGGTATGTTGTTATTGAGATAAATATGAATACTTCTAGTTTTAAAAATTGGATTTTTGATTCTGGTTGTGGTGCTCATATTTGTACTGATGTGCAGGATCTGCAGGATAGCAGGGTGCTGGCATCGGGGGAGATGGATCTACGGGTCGGAAACGGAACACCAGTTGCTGTTTTGGCCGTAGGGACTTTTGTTTTAGAACTGCCCTCAGGGCATGTACTTAAACTTTTGAACTGTTATTTTGTACCTAGTTTAACTAGGAATATTATATCTGTATCCTTGTTAACCCAGCAGGGTTACACTTTTGTATTTAGAAACACTGGGTGTTATTTATATAAAAATGATGCAGAAATTTGCACAGCTGTTGCAAATAACGGTCTTTATATTTTGAATATAAATGAATCTCCTAAAATGACAAACAAAAGGCTCAAAAGGAGTAATCTAAAAGATGAAGCTTATATGTGGCATTGTCGTCTAGGACACATCAACAAGACTCGCATATCCACACTTTCGAAGAGTGGGTACTTGGACGAATTTGATCCCAATTCATATGACGTCTGCGAATCTTGTCTTTTAGGCAAAATGCCTAAATCACCTTTGGTAAAGGTAAGGTGAACGTGCCACAGAACTGTTGGCTCTCGTTCATACTGACGTATGCGGGCCCATGTCTAGCCAGGCTAGAGGTGGATTTCACTACTTCGTAACCTTCACAGATGATGCATCTCGTTACGGTTATGTGTATCTTATGAGACACAAGTCGGAAACTTTTGAGAAATTCAAAGAGTTTCGACACGAAGTGGAGAAACAAACAGGGAAGAGTATTAAGACATTACGGTCAGACCGTGGTGGCGAATACTTAAGTTATGAGTTTCAAGATTACTTGAAAGAATATGGTATTCTTTCACAGTGGACTCCTCCTGGAACACCGCAATTAAACGGTGTGTCCGAACGGAGAAACCGCACCTTGTTGGACATGGTAAGGTCAATGATGAGTCGCACTGAGCTACCAATATCCTTCTGGGGATACGCATTAAACAGTGCTATACTTATTTTGAATAAGGAAGGTACCGTCGAAGTCTGTTGAACAGACTCCATATGAGATATGGACAGAAGGAAACCAGGGTTCTCTTTCCTGAAGATTTGGGGATGCTGGGCATATGTTAAACGTTTGGAAGGTACCAAACTTGAACCCAAATCTGATAAATGCCTTTTCGTAGGATATCCTAGGGAAACCAAAGGATATTACTTCTATCACCCACAAGAGAACAAAGTATTTGTTGCTCTACAAGCATTTTTCCTTGAGAAGGATTTTATAAATGCAGTGGTAAGTGGGAGGAAAGTAGAACTCGATGAGAGATCGTAGTGATACTGTTCCTGGCAATGAATCAACGACGGAACAAGAACAGACCGTCCGGGATGAGTCTGTACCACAAACTTCACATACACAAGGACCGCGTAGGTCGGAGAGAGTCAGAACAGTACCTGAGAGGTATGGGTTCCTGATCTCACCTCATGTAGATATTAATCTTATTGAGGATAATGAGCCGGCTACGTATGAGGAAGCGATACAAAATATCGATTCCGCTTTATGGCAAGAAGCCATGAAGTCCGAGATGGATTCCATGTACGCCAACCAAGTTTGGACACTGGTTGATGCACCAGAAGGCGTAAAGCCTATTGGATGCAGATGGATCTTCAAGAAGAAGACCGACATGGATGGCAACGTACAAACGTACAAAGCTAGGCTTGTAGCGAAGGGGTATCGTCAACAATATGGTATTGATTATGACGAAACCTTCTCACCCGTTGCCATGATTAAATCCATTCGGATAATGCTTGCAATAGCTGCATATTTCGATTACGAGATATGGCAGATGGACGTTAAAACCGCTTTCCTTAACGGAAACCTTTTGGAGGATGTTTATATGCAACAGCCTGACGGTTTTATCGTACCTAGACTTGCAAACAAGGTTTGTAAGTTAAATCGATCCATTTATGGATTGAAGCAAGCATCACGGTCATGGAATCAGCGTTTTGATGAGATCATAAAAGAATATTTTCGTGCAAAACGCAGATGACCCTTGTGTATACAAGAAGGTTAGTGGGAGAGCACTTACTTTTATTGTCCTTTATGTCGACGACGTATTGCTTATAGGCAATGACATTCCCATGCTAACGTCGGTGAAAACTTGGCTTTCATTAAAATTCTCCATGAAAGATCTGGGAGAAGCAGCCTTTATTCTTGGAATAAAGATCTACCGGGATAGATCTAGAAAGCTGCTTGGACTCTCCCAGAGTACATACATTGATAAAGTGTTGAAGCGATTCAACATGGAACAATCCAAGAGGGGATTGGTTCCAATGGTACGTGGTACCTCTCTGTCTAAGGACATGTGTCCTAAGACTCAGGAAGAGAGAGACAACATGAGTCGGATACCGTTCGCCTCGGCAGTCGGATCGATCATGTATGCCATGATATGTACACGACCTGATGTCTCATATGCTTTGAGCATGTGCAGTCGCTATCAGGCCGATCCAGGTGAAGGTCACTGGATAGCAGTTAAGAATATCCTTAAGTATCTTAAACGAACTAAGGATGCTTTCTTAATTTATGGAGGTGGAGAACTTGCGGTATCTGGGTATACCGATGCAAGTTTCCAAACCGACAAGGATGACTACAAGTCGCAATCCGGGTACATTTTTTGTTTGAATAACGGAGCAGTGAGCTGGAAATCTTCCAAGCAAGATACTGTTGCCGATTCAACAACAGAAGCGGAGTACATCGCTGCATCTGAAGCAGCAAAGGAGGCAGTTTGGATCCGAAAGTTCCTAATCGGATTAGGAGTAGTTCCGTTAGCAGCTGAGCCCGTTCCATTGTATTGTGACAATAACGGGGCTATAGCACAGGCTAAGGAACCAAGGTCTCATCAACGGTCCAAGCATGTTCTTCGACGTTACCATCTGATTCGGGAGATTATACATCGTGGCGATGTAAAGGTCGAGAAGGTCACATCAGATGACAACATTGCAGATCCGCTGACGAAGGCTGTTCTTCAGCAAGTTTTTGAACGACACATACATAGTTCGGGTATTAGATGCTTGAGTGACTGGCTATAGGCCAAGTGGGAGATTGTTAGACATTATGTCCCATAGCGTCACTGTTTGTAAATGATATTGTATTATTGTACAAAATTAACTATGTGATAATGAAATTGCCTTTTGCCGTTTTGTAATATTATTTACTTTGATATATAAATGGCGAAAGTCCATATGATTAATACCGGATTGAGATGATATGAGACAGTATCAATCCATAAAGGTTTAATCATTAAATATCCCTAGTCGGAGTATTATCGAGATCGGACATCGATAATGCGGAATAGACTAGTATTGCGCTTGTGCACGTTGTGAGGGCACAACGGCATAGTTCTCATAAATTTAAGTATTGGATACTTATGCAAGTGCGATAGGAGGTTGTGTTTTACCGATACGGTACGGAAAACAGCTTCGCTCTGGATAGACCCCGCGGAATCCCATTGGTAGTATGTCTGCGTGTCTATGGGAGGCCGCATCAGGGTAGGTGTATATGGTCTTAACCTGAGACTTACATCGCTAGTGCTTGCGACAATCGGTAAACTTTGGTTTTGGTGGTTGGGGACCTTAACCGGTTCTGTGTACACCTCTTCTGGGTTTATCGAGAATCGTAGTGTACTGGATGTGATGTCGAGATGGAAGTATCACTTCAGACATATGGAGGTGATGATCACGCAGGACACAGAACTAGTACTCTATAAAAGGTTGCAACCGTCGGGACAATATGACCAGGTCAGGATTGTCCGATTTAAAGAGACTAGTTGCTTGATGTCCGATATATGTTTCGTACGGGGCAGACACATCTCCAGCCCCAGGCCTAACATGTGATCGTCCGATACTGGATCGATGTACGCAATACTACGGTATACTACGCTTGATATAGATCTTATATTCCAGTAAGAATATTTCTGGAGAATTGGGTAGGCATGGCGCTTTGCTAGAAGCCAACCTTGTCTTGTAAATCGGTAAAAACGTAGTACGAGGTATGTACGTGTTTGGATTATCCGACGACCGTATTTACTGCCAACATATCCGGAGATCTCTTGGGTCGCTTCCCGAAGATTCACCAATGACGTATGATTCAAACTCGATTAATCTTGGATTAATTACGGAGAGATTTATCTTGGATAAAGTACTATACATAGAGAGAGAACGATTAATTTGGAATTAATCGTAAAATTATTATATTCGATATAATAATCGAAATTCGATTTCGACACGAAATTAAAATTAGATTTTAATTCGGGCAAACGAGTTAATTTAGAATTAATTCGTTAGCGACGTAAATAATAATTTCGCTAGGCGCAATTATTTATTTAAATTCGATTTAATTAACGTCGCGACGTAAGTTCGGTATTTCGGAAATATCGAACCCGAACGCGTGAGTACACGTGGGCCCACTTTCATTTGGAAACGTGTGGGGCCCACATGACACATGTCATATTATGCATTATTTAATTTAATGCATTGCATGGAGATAGTGTACAATGCACTCAATGGTTTTGCATGGAAATGAGTGTTTGTTGACACTCTAATCCATTGCATGATTTGTGTCATAAGTTTATTATTAATTTAATAAATATTATGGCATAAATAAATATAAATGATTTTTTGTAACAAAAATCATTCAACTCTCCTCTCTCTCACATTGCCGAAACTACATGCAGTTTTGGGCTCTCCATTTCTTCATTTTTGTGGCAAGATTTGAAGAAGTTGTGCATTCAAAATCACAACAAATGCTAGCACCTTCAAGGGATCATACATAGGTGATATGGGAAACTAATCCTTGAGCTTGGAAGGATCAAACTCGACTTGGAGTCCCTCTTTTCTTCTTGGCCGAGAGCTTCACTGCACAAGGGAGGAATTTCGCATCATCTTAGCATCCATTTTCAAGTATTGTGAGTATGATTCCGCCATACTTCAATTAATTCATTCATGTATTTATATATTTTGCTTGTTCTTGTTGATCTTGGGGCTTGGTTATTTTTTCCAACAATTAAGTCCGAAATGGATTCCATGTACCACCAACCAAGTTTGGACACTGGTTGATGCACCAGAAGGCGTAAAGCCTATTGGTTGCAAATAGGTCTTCAAGAAGAAGACCGACATGGATGGCAACGTACAAACGTACAAAGCTAGACTTGTAACGAAGGGTATCGTCAACGACATGGTGTCGATTACGATGAAAATTTTTCACCCGTTGCCATGATAAAATCCATTCGAAAAATGCTTCATATTGCTGCTATATTTCGATTACGAAATATGGCAGATGGACGTCAAAATTGCTTTCCTAACAGAAACCTTTTGGAGGATGTTTATATGCAACAGCCTGACGGTTTTTGTCGTACCAAGACTTGCAAACAAGGTTTGTAAGTTAAATCGATCCATTTATGGATTGAAGTAAGTATCGCGTTCTTGGAACCAACGTTTGATGAGATCATAAAAGAATATGATTTCGTTCAAAACGAGGATGATCCTGTGTTTATAAGAAGGTTAGTGGGAGCACACTGACATTCATTGTCCTTTACGTTGATGATGTATTGTTTATTGGCAATGACATTCCCATGCTACAATCGGTGAAAGCTTGGCTTTCATTAAAATTCTCCATGAATGATCTGGGAGAAGCATCCTTTATTTTAGGAATAAAGATCTACGGGATAGATCTAGAAAGCTGCTTTGACTCTCCCAGAGCACGTACATTGACAAAGTGTTGAAGAGATTCAACATGGATCAGTCCAAGAGGGGAATGTTGCCAGTGTCACATGGTGTCACTCTATCTAATGACATGTGTCCTAAAACTCAAGATGAGAGAGACAACATGAGTCGGATCCTGTTCGCCTCGACAGTCGGATCGATCATGTATGCCATGATATGTACGCGACCTGATGTCTCGTATGTTTTGAGCATGTGTAGTCGCTATCGGGCCGATCCAGGTGATGGTCACTGGATTGCGGTTAAGAATATCCTTAAGTATCTTAGACGAACTAAGGATGCTTTCTTAATCTATAGAAATGGAGAACTTGAGGTAACTGGGTATACCGATGCAAGTTTCCAAACCGATAAAGACGACTGTAAGTCACAATCTGGGTACATATTTTGTTTGAATAACATAGCAGTAAGCTGGAAATCTTCCAAGCAAGAGACTGTTGCTGATTCAACAACAGAAGAGGAGTACATTACTGCGGCTAAAACAGTTTGGATCCGTAAATTCCTAATTGGATTAGGAGTAGTTCCGTTAGCAGCTGAGCATGTTCCATTGTATTGTGACATTAACGGGGCTATAGCGGAGGCTAAGGAACCGCGGTTTCATCAACGATCCAAGCATGTTCTTCGATGTTTCCATCTGATTCGTGAGATCATACATCGTGGCGATGTGAAGATCGAGAAGGTCAAATCAGAGGACAACATAGCAGATCCGCTGACGAAAGCTATTCCTCAGCAAAAGATTGAGCGACATGTACATACTTCAGGTGTTAGATGCTTGAGTGACTGGCTATAGGCCAAGTGGGAGATTGTTGGACAATTATGACCCATAGCATCATTATTTGTAAAAGACATTGTGGTTTTTATACAAATTGACTATGTGACAATGGAAATTGTATTTTATCATTTATGTAATTTGATTACTTAAATATATAAATGATAAAAGTCCTTATGATTAGTTCCAGATTATTAGATATGAGACAATATCAATCCATAAAGGTTTAATCATTAAATATCCCTAGTCGTAGTATTATCGAGACTGGACATCGATAATGCGGAATAGACTAGTATTGTACTTGTGCGTGTTATGGAAGCGTAACAACATAGTTCTCATATATTTAAGTATTGGATATTTATGCAAGTGTGATAGGAGGTTGTGTTTACCGATGGTATAGAAACAGCTTCGCCCTGGATAGACCCCTAGGAATCCCATTGGTAGTATGACTATGTGTCTATGGGAATCTGCATCAGGGTAGATGTATTTGGTCTTAACCTGAGACTTACATCGGTTTTGATGTCGATCTGTCATATTTCATAATCAAAATATGCAGCAATAGCAAGCATTATCCGAATGGATTTAATCATGGCAACGGGTAAAAGGTTTCATCGTAATCGACACCATGTGATGACAATACCTTTTCACTACAAGCCTAGCTTTGTACGTTTGTACGTTGTCATCCATGTATGTCTTCACCATGATGACCCATTTACTACCAATAGGCACAATGCCTTCTGGTACATCAACCAGTGTCTAAACTTGGTTGGTATACATGGAATCCATTTCGAACTTCATGGCACCTTTCCATAAAGCGGAGTTGATACCTTGTATCGTTTCCTCATACGTAATCAGTTCATCTTCCTCAATAAGATTGATATCTACATGAGGTGAGATCAGAAACCCATACCTGTTAGGTTGTTTTCTGACTCATCCATGATGAACTGTTCTTGTTCCGTTAGGGGATCGGTGCCAGTAACAGTATTACTCCGATTTTCATCGAGTTCTACTTTCCTCCTACTTACCATTGCATTTAGGAATTCCTCTTAGGAAAACCGCATGGAGAGCAACAAATATTTTTGTTCTCTTGTGGGTTTTGGAAATAATATCATTTGGTTTCCCTAGGATAACCAATTACAAATAGGTACTTATCTGATTTGGGTTCTAGTTTGGTACCATCCAAACGTTTAACGTATGCCCAGCATTCCCAAATCTTCAGGAATGAGAAACCTGGTTTTTTTCCTGTCCATATTTCATATGGAGTCTGTCCAACAGACTTTGACAGAACCTTATTCAAAATAAGTATTGCATTGTTCAATGCGTATCCCCAAAAGGATATTGGTAGCTTAGTGCGACTCATCATTTACCTTAACATGTCCAACAAAGTTCGATTTCTCCGTTCGGACACACCACTCAATTGAGGTGTTCCGGGAGGAGTCCACTGTGAAAGAATACCATACTCTTTCAGGTAATCGAGAAACTTATTGCTCAAGTAATTTCTACCACGGTCCAACCGTGATGTTTTAATACTTTGTGTCGAAACTCTTTGAATTTATCAAAAGTTTCCAACTTGTGTGTCATAAGATAAACATAACCATAACGTGATGCAACATCCTCAAAGGTTATGAAGTATTCATATCCATCTCTAGCCTAGCTAGACATGAGCCCACATACGTCACCATGAACGAGGGCTAACAGCTCGGTGGCACGTACACTCTTACCGCTAAAAGGCGTTTTAGGCATTTTGCCTAATAAACAATATTCACATACGTCATTTGAATTGGAATCAAATCCGTCCAAGTATCCATTCTTCCAAAGAGTGGATATACGAGTCTTGTTAATGCGTCCCAAACGACAATGCCACAGATAAGTCTCATATATGTTACTTAGTTTGAGCCTTTTGTTTGTCATGTTATATGTTTGAGATTCATTTATATTCAAAATATAAAGACTATTATTAACATCTGTTGTACATATCAAAATGTTATCTTTATATACAAAACACCTAGTGTTCCAGAAAACAAAGGTACACCCGCAACAGGTTAAATAAAATGCAGAGATGATGTTCTTTAGTCAAACTAGGTACAAAATAACAGTCACCTAATGTAATTACATGCCCCAAGGGCATATACAAAACATAGGTCCCAATGGCTAAAACAGCGACTCTCGTCCCGTTTTTGACTCGTAGGTCGATCTCATCTAAAGTCAGTATCCTGCTAATCAGCAGATCCTACACACCAGTACATATGTGAGTACCACATCTAGTATCAAAAATCTAATTTTTAAAAGTAGTAGTGGACATGTTTATAACAAACATACTGAAGGCGGAGCCTTGCTCGTCTTCACTTCCTTCAACTCCGCCTTGTACTCACGGCAGTCACGCTTCCAATGAATCCGTTTGCCACAATGTAGGCAGACGTCTTGGGATATGTCCTTAGTCTTCCCAAAAAACTATGATGATTTAGCCTTGCCCTTCTTCTTCCTTTTTTCACACCCCATAAGCCTTCGGCCAAGCCTTGGCCATCTGGGATGTTGAAGTAAGACATATCTTGCGCTTCTTGCCCTTTAGAAGCTCTGGCTCTGCCTCCTTGAGCATAGCCATCAACTCTCCACGAGTCTTCTCTTAGTTCATCACGTTGTAGTTCATGACGAACCCGCCCCAGCACTCGGGCAAAGATTGTAAGATCAAATCTATGGAAATATCGGCCTTGAAGGTTATGCCCAGCTGACCTAGCTGTTCGATGTCAGTAATCATCTGTGACACATAGTGCTAGACAGATATACCCTTTGACATACGCGAGGGAAAAAGCTTCTTTCACAACTCATGCTTCTGAGATCTAAGATTAGTTCTGTGAAGATCCTTCAATTTCAACATCATACTATAAGGATCCAATCCTTTGTTCTGATGACGAAACTGAGGAGTCATTACAGCAAGCATGACGGATTGAGCACTAAAGTTATCATCACGATGAGTCTTCCCAAGCTCATGCTCTACTATTTGCTCAACTCCGGGCTCAGGCCCGAGAGGTTTCTCTATAACATAGAGTAACTTCTCAGCCCCAGGACTATTCTGAGGTTCATCTCCCAATCTGGAAAATTGGGCCGTTAAAGACATTATCGCCCATGACGTGTCTCTAACGCTAATCTTTCCAGCCATCTCGATTGCAATAGTCCAACTATTCAATCAACGATTTCGGGTACACTCAAAATGTAATGGTTACTATAGTCCAACTATATAACAACTACAAGTGGAGTAGTGTCTTGTACAGTCTAACTGTTCAAAGAAAGCAATATTCAATATTAGTCCAACTAATATATTATAACAACGATAAATAAAATAAAGAGCATGTTTAAACAAGTATTAAACGAAATTGTAAATTTAATACTGGCCTCCCACTATTTTTCGGCAAGCCTCTAACCCTCTGTGGAGTACTCGGGAAACCCAGTTTCCTAATGTGCTAAGATCCCGTTAAATAACACACAATCTTGACTTTGGCCAAAAAGCTGTATGAAACATAACTAGGTAGATCTCTAATATCAATTAGATCCCATCCAATTCCTAGATCCGGTAGGTAGACCTTCATGTCCAAAATATATATCCAATATATATTTCCTAACATTTTCCTCTGAATCAACTAAGCCTTGGCTTTGGCTCAACAAACTTAATGATTCCAGTTAAGCGTGACCCATTGACAGTGGAAAATCTTCGTAATCCACATCGATGTACAGAAGTGACCTTGACTTTGGCCAACAAATCACAACTACTCAAGACATGCGATATGTAACAAAGCTTTCATGGTTCAAACACATCTGCGATGGACAATGATCTTGACTTTGGCCAACAAACCAATGCCAATCTTGGATCTTAAAGAGAACCACTCAATGGAAGGAAATCGCTTAATATTAAAGTGATGGTTTTTCACGTAAATTGGAAACCAATTTATTATCTTTGATTAGGTCTCATCATACACCCTTAAACATGCATTCTAAAAGCATAATAAGGCGCGAATAAAATAATAATGATATACGGATGGATATATAATACAATTTGTTCCTAGAAAAAATCTCTCTCTTTCCTCTCTCCCGCTAACACTATTCATACTTCTACCCAATTACATAATATATTAAAGAAACCTCATTTACATTGAGGGAAATTGGTGAGAAGAGAAATACAAAGAGTAAAGAGATAATAGGCTGGACACGCATGTCCAATTTAATAAATTCTAAATTTATTACAATATTTCCATAATTGCCCCTACCCTTCTAATATCCATCTGATATACATTATTCATACAAATACATCCAGTATTCACACAAAGCATGCTTTCAATCAATCTAATCCAATTAATTAATCTTTGATTAATGACCATCTAATGTTCAAAAAACGATTTGATTTGCGTGAGTCCAACTCGTTTAAGAATAAATACTCAAAGTACGTATTCTTAAATTATATTGAACTACAATTTTAAATCCAATTTAAATTGTATCCAATATAATTCATATTTAATTCCAAATTAAATAATTACACTTTTAATAGTGCATTTTGGACTTGGATTCCAAATCCAATCCAATTGGGTCTCAAATGCCCAAATAGCATCCAATGTCAATTCAATTAAAGTCCAATGGGCTTTCAATTAATCTTTAGGCATGGGCTTTGGCAATTATGGATCCAACCCAATATTGTAACATCTCGCGCTAGGCCAGGATGCTACCGGCAGGAGACAGGAAAACCCATCTCCATAAGCCTCTGATTCTAACGAAATTTTGGCATGATGTATGCAGAACATCATGCAACCTAGCTTATAGCCAGCACCCGGAAATAACCTGCTATGCAATTCAAGTCATATGCAATCATCATCTAGGCCTCAGGCCTGAACTCAATGAACAAAATGTACATACTTGGCCTCCGGCCAGAACTCAAAATAAAAATATACTATTACATAACCCTTACTTATAATATACAAATGCAAATACAACACAAAGGGCTGTGAGGACCCATAACTCGACCCAGGACTCAAAAACTCTCTTGAATGCAATTGGGGCGATCCACTGTCTTCAAAGTCTTCACCAAAATCCTGCCTGCCGGCTCAGGTGACTACTACTGACCTGCAAAACTAACAAACTGTTGTGGTGTGAGTCATAAGACTCAGTAAGTAACCATGCTCATAACTTGAGCGTCAAACACACCAAAGTCTGAATTCCATTTTGTGTTAACCTGAGTTGTCTATATGACCATGCAAACATTATAAGTCTGAATTAGCTATATGACTCTTATCCATCTTACAAACATATTACTTGTTACTGATTCTTTAATCTGATCACTCACATACTTTAAATTCTATTTACTACTTACATCAACAAACATCCAAATTAATTACATCAAGTTTTCTTATCATTAACTAACATATCAAGATCTATCATGCTTCTGATGCGCTACTCTAACTTTCTCTTTACTTTCCTGTACACTCTGTGCTAGTCTAGGTTAGGCAATTATAAAACTTTCTTTCTTTTACTTTCTTGAAATATCATCAAATCGGTATAAGGACATATTCTTTCTATTAAACATCCTACAGACTGATATTAATCATATAAATATGTATATGAAATCATATAATCAGGCATTAGTATTTTACAAATTGGTCATTCCTTGTAAAAATACAATACACACATACATCAATCATAAACACATAGATACAATCATACTATCATGCTTCTCTCCTCATTTTGCATGGAATCGGCCGCTGTTCGGCAAAATCGACTCCACATACTCGTAGTACTCGTCGAGGCTTCGATTTGGTTGGTGGCTCGGGCCGTGAATCGAGGCGAGGAGCTGGTATCGACTAACCCATTGCCACGACCTATTCTCCCTCTCTGCGCCACCGTTAGCTGCCATCTGCCATCTACCAAGAGCTGCGCCATGGCCGGACGATCATGGGGCGCCAGTGCGCGCAGCCTTCGGCCACCGGAGGGCCACCCACGAAGCCGATCTCTCTTTCTCTCTCTCACGACGATCCCTCTCTGTATTTCTTTCTTTTCTCTTTATTTTCTTCTCTCATGAAAATGTTAATATAATAACAATAATAATACAAATATCTCATTTCAGATTTTACCAAAATGCCCTATCTATAAGGGTAATTTCGGAAATCATCAATTTTGAAGCCCTTCTGGCGCGATTTTCGAAACATGTTCAACGCGGAAGTTGTTTGTCTCGGAAAAATGAGTCCGATGGTTTAAGAACCAACTCGATCAGAGTTTGTTTGCTATTTCAATGACCAAAACTGTAAACTTTACGCGTATAATAAAAATCGCGTAACTGACTTTTGATCCCACGCGTTTTCCAACGCGATGAATTCATAATATATTATTCCAACCCTATAACATTGCTTGAACTCTTATTCCTTACACATCTTGTTCCGAGACTATAACTTCAGTCTGGAAACCGTCCAGATCTGTCCCAAAAATCTGGGATGTTACAAATATGCCAAGGACCAATTAGGAATCACCTTATACCAAAAATCAATTTTGGCCTATTAGGCCCAATTAAATTTTTAAAGGCCCAATAGTCATATTTGGACTTTATGGAAATGGTTTTAGGCCCAATTGGATCCAACCCAATTGTCCAAAACCAAACTTGGCCCAACCAAGCCCATTAGCCCAAATACAACAAATTATATTAACATATTATTCTAAATTACATATTATTCTAATTTAAAGTGAAATTACCACAATTAATTAATTAATCCAATATTTCCAAAATATTAATTAATCTAATTAATCATGTTTTAATCATCCAATTCATGTCAAACAAAAATTTAAGCAAAATCAATTCATTCCAACATGCTATAAGTCACAGCAATACATGAAATTAACATCAAATTTTGATTTCAATCCAATTAAATCAACAATTAATATTCAATTTCATGCCAATTAACATATCCAATTGACAAATTCAAAAAATCACCATAAACTATTTCTAGGGTGAGTTCGGCCAAGTGAGGGAATTTAGGGATTTTTGATCCAATCAATTTTTCTCAAATCCAAAGATGCACAAATCCAATTCATCATCATGCAAACTCAACCAAACAACCAATTTGAAAAAATCATGGTCCAAGCAAAAAATCCCAAATTAAAGTTTAGAACCCTAGAAATTTAAATCAAGTTTAGGTGGCTCATGATACCATTGTTAGTGTCCTTAACACATCACAAGGATTCTAAACATGATTCTAGTCTGAATACATCAAGTGAAAGTAGCGGAAATAATCACATTGATCGGATTTAGGATTTCAAAAATTCCATGGATGTAGAAGCTCCAAGCCTTTGATTTGAATTCCAAACTCAAAGGTGAGTTTCCATATCACCTCACAAGACTCCTTTAAGTGCTAGCTTTTAATATTTTTGAAGCAAAATCAATGGAGAGAAAATGCAAGTTCACGCCCAAAGAGAGAGACAGAGGAATAGTATTTTTCAAAAAACTAATACCAAAGTTAAAAAAATTGTGTGTTTACTTTCAAAGTGGTGTAGATATGAGAAGTAAATGCCACATTTACTATTTCAACCACCAACGTCACAAATAGTGACTTTTGATGTAAGTCATTGGTCTCACCAATTTAATTCCAAATCTAGTTGGCTTACACAACACACTTTGGGTTCGGGTTCGTTTATTCCGAATAAACGAAATTTTCGTCGGTACATATTAAATTAAATCCAATTTATTAATAATAATGCCTAGCAAAATTATTATGAAAGTCGCTTCGAATTAATTCTAAATTAATTTGTTCGCTTGAATTAAAATCCAATTTGAATTCTTTATTGAATCCTATTTCAATCAATATATCTGATATATTATTTTAGCCCAATTAATAAATTAAATAGTAAAATCCAATTTCACTATTAAATTTACATTGCCGATTAATTCCAAATTTAATCGCGTTCTCTCTTTTAGACGAATTTAATCCCAGATAAATTCTTGACGTAATTAATCCCAGGTTAATTTTCTGTCTCATAATTAATCCCAGATTAATTCTTGCCGTAATTAATCCTAGATTAATTTTCTCTCTCATAATTAATCCAGATTAATTCTGTTAGAATCAAATATCATCGGTGAATCTTTGGGAAGCGACCCAAGAGATCCATGGATATATTGGTAGTAAATGCGGTCATCGGACTATCCGAACACATGCGTACCCAGTACCACGTTCTTACCGATTTACAAGACATGGTTGGCTTCTAGCAAAGCACCGTGCCTACCCAATTCTCTAGAAATATTCAACGAGGAATATATAATCTTTATCGGGCATAGTATACTAAGTATTGTGTATTACGATCCAGTATCAGATGTCAAATGATAGGCCTAGGGCTGGAATTTTGTATGCCCCGTACGAAGCATATATCGGATCATTAGCAACTAGTCTTTGTAATCAGATAATCATGATCTAGTAATATTATCCCGATAGCTGCAGCATTAAAGAGTACTAGTTCTGTATATTTGCGTGATCCTTATCTCCATATGACTGAAGTGATACTTCCATCTTGACATCACACCCAATACACTACGATTCTCAGTATACCCAGAAGAGGTGTACACAAAACCTATTAAAGCTCTGGATGACCAAAACCAAAGTATACTGATTGTCGCAAGTATTAGCGATGCAAGTCTCAGGTTAAGACCATATACACCTAGCCTGATTCGGATTCCATAGACACATAGTCATACCACCAATGGGATTCCGAGGGGTCTATCCAGAGCGAAGCTGTTCCCGGTCCAACGGCTAACAGAACCTCTTGTCACACTTGCATAAGTATCCAATATTTAAATATATGAGAACTATGTCGTTAAGCTTCCATAACGCACACAAGTGTAATACTAGCCTATTCCGCATTATCGATGTCCAGTCTGGATAATACTACGACTAGGATATTTAATGATTAAACCTTTCGTAGATTAATACTGTCTCATGTCTTATTAATCTGGAACTAATCATAAGGACTTTTATCATTTATATATATCCAAGTAATCCAATTACAAAATGATAAAAGAGCAATTTCCTTTATCACATAGTTAATTTGTACAAAAACACCTTGTCTTTTACAAATAGTGATTCTATGGGTCATAATTGTTCAACAGTGTCATCATATTTTACTAACCGACCTGTGTTAGTAAATCTTGACCATGAACTTTATTTAAGGATATACATCTTATAGTGCGCTTCCCAATGTCAAGTACAAACTACGTTGTAACTGCGCACTATATTATAAATCCTAGGGTCTTTGTCTAATATACATGTATCACTGAACCAGATTCAGTTTCGATCTAATCGTAATCAGATACCTAATCATATTTAGATAAAATAAGTGTATAAAAAATAAGGGTTCTACCATTAAATTAGTAATATTATGGAAAATAGAATTGCTCATATTTATTAATCGACATAAATACGATTCGGATTGGCACTCTGAGCACCGACCCTAACAATTCCTCCCACTTGCTCTAGTGCCATCCATGGTATCATTACACATCTCAATGTATATCATATACTCATGGCCCTCAAGAGCTTACCTAGCACTCAAGAGGTAGGCAACAACAAGTAAGTCCGCTTAAAAAATCGAGTTTGTCCAACAAACCCAACTGTTTCCCTTAGTCAGCATCATTCATATTTTACATAATCCAAATTCCACATTAATATGACTAAGATGTTATATCGGTATTGTGCTATAGCCATTTAGTTGTCTATGTATTTAGAGATCAAATCCAAACACTAAGAGACAACCGCAAGCACTACACTAATATGAAAACTTCTAATCTATAGGGTCACTACGCAACTTCATAAGTCAATACTTCATAAGTTGCAATTGATTCCACTAGTTTAATAGAATCAACAGTGACACTCCCACTTTATCTTTTCTAACTTTATATGGCACAGACCATCTAATGTCATATTTAGGATTAAAACTAATCTAACCTTATGGTTGCAGACTAAATTCTCCATGAATAAGAAACTTGTTATTAATATCTCAAAGATCACAAAGAACATGTTTCAAGATCCATCATATGGACTACAACATATTAAAATAACTCATAATAATTACGATTAAATTGATATCTTTAATCGTACATAATATAGTATTCACTAGGCCATCATCTTATGATGTATAACATTGACTAGACATTCTAATCAATATCTTTTTTACGACAAAGGTGTCATCCTTTACCAAAGATGAATACTATATATATAAAAGACACCTTAACTGTCAAACAGTTATACTAACTGTCATACAGATAGTCTTATTTTGTCATTTATTATATCACATATAATACGCGACTAATGAGAGTATCTCACAAGTCTCTTAATTTTATATCATATATAAAACTTTATATCAAATATAACAAAGACTACTCCCACTGTTATCACGGAGAAAAGAAGACTTAAGTAAACATTTTACTTTACAAACATCTCATTATTACTTTAATAATGACAATGTCGTTAGGATATATAATACTAGAAAGAAATTTGTACGCTCTCGCTGACCCTACTATCAAATATGTATTCTCTATGCTTAGATAAAACCAGAAAATCTAACTGTATCAAAATTAAAGAGCACAGATTTTCGGAAAAAACTTATCTGAGTCTACAATAGGCTCTATAAGCTAATATATCAAACTTTGATCTCAGCAGAAATACAAACTCTAGGGCCATTCTAGAATGAACTCTTCAAACTAAGAAACCACGATGGATCTCTCATTCGAAGAAATCACTCGAGAATGCCACTTTACATTCTTTAGCCAAACCACGACGGATCTCTCATTCGAAGAAATCACTCGATAATGCCACTTTGTATTCTTTAGCCAAAATACATAGTTTAATATCAACATTAACCAACGATCTTTAATTGTTCTATTAGTGCTACCAGAGACAGGTATTCTCAAAATCTACTAGACTACTGAGGATAACTGCAGGACACAAAATCGGTGACGTTGTCCCGGCTCGCGGCCGGTTGGGATACGGAGTAGCCCACGGTGAACTAACTGGAGAAATAATATGAAGTCGCCACTCGTGTGAACCAGGAAAAAGATTTAAGGCCGCACTCACCCCTCGCAGGGAAAGACCTCAACCGTTTTGGGTTCGAATGGTCCCTACTTATGCCACTTGTAATGATATGATTTGTGCAATAATCTAACCAAGCCTAACCATATTTTCCAAGATAATCTACTTCTAAGTTCATGCATAAAAAAAAATGAATTGGAATAACGGTAAACACATAATTTATGAACACATTTATTGATAACACAGAGACGCAAATAAACAACATTGTACAAGCATGCATATTAAAGAGAGGCAATTATGTGCAGAAATATTGAAGAGATCTAACTAAACATAATGAATGGGGAAGGAATGACTAGGGGAAAGAACATGCATGAAACTGTTGGACAAATGACCCATAGCGTCACTATTTGCACAGATCATTGTGTTGTTGTAGCAAATTAACTATGTAACAAGGAAATTGCACTCTGTCATTTGTGATTAGATCACCTAGATATATAAATGAAGAGAGTCCCTATGATTAGTTCCTGGATTGAGATGATATGAGACAGTATCAGTCCACGAAGGATTAATCATTAAATATCCCTAGCCGTAGTATTATCGAGACTGGACATCGATAATGCGGAATAGGCTAGTATTGCACTTGTGCGCGTTGTGAGGGCACAACGGCATAGTTCTCATATATATAAGTATTGGATACTTGTGCAAGTGCGATAGGAGGTCGTGTTTCACACGATGGTACGGGAACAGCTTCGCTCTGGATAGACCCTTCGGAATCCCATTGGTATTATGACTAGGTGTCTATGGGAGGCCGAAATCAAGGTAGGTGTGTATAGTCTTAACCTGAGACTTACATCGCTAATACTTACGACAATCGGTAAACTTTGGTTTTGGTGGTGGGGGATCTTAACTGGTTCTGTGTTCACCTCTTCTGGGTTTATCAGGAATCGTAGTGTATTGGATGTGATGTCAAGACGGAAGTGTCACTCCAGTCATAATGGAGATGATGTCACGCAGGATACGGTATTAGTGCTCTTTTAGTGATGCGCATCCAATCGTGATATTATGACCAGGTCATGAATATCCGATTATAGAGACTAGTTACCAGACATCCGATATGTGTTTCGGACGGGGCAGACACTTATCCAGCCCCAGCCCTAGCACGTGATTATCCGATACTGGGCCGATATGCACAATACATTGTATACTACGCTTGATACAGATCTTAATATTCTTAATGGATATGTCCGGAGAATTGGGTAGACTTGGTGCTTTGCTAGGAGTCGACCTTGTCTCGTAAATCGGTAGAACGTAGTACTTGGTACGTACGTGATTCGGATACTCCGACGACCGTATTTACTGCCAGATTATCCGGGATCTCATGGGTCGCTTCCCGATAATCCACCGATGACGCACAACTCGCACTCTTGAATAATCTGGGATTATAATAGAAGAGAGAGAAAATTAATCTAGGATTAATAACGGAGATATTTTATCCGGGATAAAATGTCGTCTAAAGAGAGAGACGATTAATTGGAATTAATCGATGAATTAATATATTCGATATATTAACGAAATTAGATTTCGACGCGGAATTAAAATTAGATTTTAATTCGGGCAAACGAGTTAATTCAGAATTAATTCGTTAGCGACGTAAATAATAATTTCGCCAGGCGTAATTATTTATTTAAATTCGATTGAATTAACGTCGCGACGTAAGCTCGGTATTTCGGAAATATCGAACCCGAACGCGTGAGTGCACGTGGCCCACTTTCATTTGGAAACGTGTGGGGCCCGCCCACATGACACATGTCATTCTAATGCTTGCTGCATGTAGATAGTGTACAATGCACTCAATGTTATTGCATGGAAATTGAGTGTTTGACACTCTAAGCTATTGCATGTGTTGTGTCATAAATTTATTATTAATTTAATAAATTGGGCATAAATATAAATTGATTTTTGGTAAATCATTTTAATTACTTAACACATTTTTTCTCTCAAATTCTCTCTTCCTCTCTCACGGCAATGGTGGCCATTTCTTCACTGGTTTTGAACCAGTTTGGGCGTGATTTTAGGGGAGCAAGGGTTGGGTTTTCATGGTGAAAACCGCAAGTGCTAGCACACTACGAGTCTTGCGAAGGTGGTAGGGAGGTTCCCCCATGAGACGGGATCCATCCGACGAAGATTGGAGCTCCGTTTCTTCACTCAATTTTCTGTTTTTGTAGGCAGTGGACTGTTGCAGTGTGATTACAAGGCAGTGCGTTTTTGGGCTTGAATCGTCTCCAAATCGACTCAACCGATCAATGTGAGTATTCCGCTACCTCCGTTGATGTGTTCACACATAATTTCATGTCTTGTTTGATCTTGGGACCTTAGAAAACCAACAATGGCATCAGAGCTAAAGTTGCAAGCATGAAATTTGTAGGGTTTAAAATTTGGGTAAATGTGATTTTGAGCATGATTTGAATGAATTGTTTGTTTGAGTATGCTTATAACATGTTTAAATTTCATTTTGGTTGGACTAATTTGATGAAAAATGATTTGGAATTATTTTCCCCAAAATGTATCCTTGGCCGAATGTGTATGGATTTTGAATCCTTGGAATTTTTGATTTTTTGATTCATTGGATGAGTTAAAATCATGTAGGATGATGTTAATTTGAGGTCAATTGGATTGTACTTTGAATTGAACAAAAACCCTAAATTCTATATGTTGGCCGAATTGATATGCCCTAGTGTTGTCTTGGAAATTTTTTGATTTTGATAATTGGATGTATTGAAAATCATTCGGGATAGTATTTAATGTCGATTGTGGATTTAATTGGATTGAAACCGAATCGGACATGAAATCACTCCCTTGGCCGAGACTTGCAAGCATGTAAATGGGTTTGATTTTTCATTATGTGTGTTTGACATGTAATAATGAATTAAGCATGATTAATTGGACTAATTTGGTGCTTCGGAAATATCGATTTAGTCGATTAATCATATAATGCACTTTTGGTAATTAAATTGTGAAAATTGGATTTTTGGATTTAATTAATTGGGCCTAATTTTGGAAATTAGAATTTAATGTTGTAATTGGGCCTTTTGGGCTTGATTTATCAAGTTTGGTTTAGGCCAAGTGGATTGGATCCAATTGGGCCCAAAACCTTAACCATAAAGCCCAATTGCGACTAATGAACCTTTAATGTTTAATTGGGCCTAATGGGCGAAATTGATTTCTAAGGCATTTTGGGTGATTCCACTATTGGGCTTTGGTTGCCGAAGCCCATGCCTAAAGAAATTAATTGAAGCCCATTAGACTTAAATTAAATTGACGTTGGACGTTAATCGGACTTTGAGTCCCGACGCGATTGAATTTGGAATTTAAATCGTAAAAGGTTTATTAATATAAGTGTCATATTTAATTTGGAATTGAATAGTGAATTAGTATTAAATACATGTTAATTTGATTTAATGATGTAGTTTAATTTAATTCATGAATTCGTACTTTGAGTACTTATTCGCAAAAACGAGTTTGACTCGAACAAAATCAAATCGTTGTTTGAACATTGGATGATCACTTAATTATCAGATTAATTAATTTGATTAGATTGATTGATAGCATGCTTATGTGTGTGAATACATGGTTGTGTTGAATGAATAATGTATATCGGATGGATATTAGTCGGGTGGGCAATTTTGGAAATTGTAATAAATTCGATTTATTAAATTGGACCTGCGTGTCCAGCCTTATCACCTTCTTTCTCTTTGTATTCTCTTCTCACCTATTCCCCTCTATGTATATGAGGTTTCTTTAGAAGTGTAGTGTAACGGGTAGAAGTAGTACAAGTGCTAGCTTGAGTGAGAAAGGGAGAGATTTGATCTAGGATCAATGTGTTAAGTATCCATCCGCATATCATTATTATTTTATTTCATACTCGCTTTATTATGTATTTAGAATGCATGTTTAAGGGTGTATGATGATGAGACCTTAACAAAGATAATTAAATTGGTAGCCAATTTGCACGCGAAAATCCCTCATCTATATTAAGCAAATATCCTTCCATTGAATGATTCTTGTTCAAGATCCGAAGTTGGCATTGGTTTTTTTTGACCAAAGTCAAGACCTTTGTCAATCAAGGATGTACTTGAATCATGAGAGTTTTGTTGCATATCGGTGTCTTGTCCAAATCGTGATTTTTATTGACCAAAGTCAGATCACTTTTTGTCCAATGACATTGATTACGAAACTTTCCTCGTCAATGGGTCCCGCTTAACTGGAATCATTAGGTTTGTGTTTGGCCAAAGCCAAGGCCTAAATGATTCGGAGGATGGGTTAGGAAAATGTAATGGTACATTGACATTATACATATGTTTCGGACTTGGATGTCCACCTAACCGGATCTAGGAATTGGATGAGATCCAATTGATCTGAGAGATCTACCTAGTTAAATAGCATACAGCTTTTTATTGGCCAAAGTCAGGGTTGTGTGTTATTTAATAGGATCCTAGCCCACTAGGAAACACGGTTTCCCGAGTACTCCACAGAGGGTTAGAGGCTCGACGAAAAATAGTGGGAGGCAAGTATTGAATTTGCAACATTCGTTCAATTACTCGCTAAACACGCTCATTTTATATTTTACTCGTCATATTAATCAAAAGTATTAGTCGGACTAATATTTTATGTTGTTTAAAAATATATATAGTTGGACTATATACAAACTCATTCAATATATAGTTGATTTTATAATTGGATTATAGTAATCAATATAATTGAATTAAAATGATAGTTGATTTTATAATGGGATTATAGTAATCAATATTAAAATTATAGTTGATTAAATAATTGGATTATTGTAATCATTATAATAAATAGTACCTTATTAAATTGATTAAATAGTTGGACTATTGAAATCAAGAAAGAATTGAAAGGTTGAATATTTAAAATATATAATCCTTGGATTAAATGTTTTAAATGATTTAATTTTCAATTGGGAATTAATAATAGGTTAATTTATTTGATAAAATAACTTATTATGACTAAGCCCATAATTAAGCAAATAGTAGAGCATAAAGTCTTTGGAAGATTTATGTGATGATGACTTTAGTGCTTAATTAATATACTTATAATAAATCTATCTTTAGATTTAAAAGTATTAAAATTGCAATTAATAATTCTTGGAGAATTAATTGACTATTCTAGTGGAGAAAAGTCAAAGTTTGCAATTGGGCATGTAGCACAAGGTGCACATCATTTCGATATTCTAAAACCCAAGGGTTTGTGAAATATTGAAAAGGATAATTGACATATCCCAAAGTGACTACCATTTGGATATGGAAGACACGAAGGAATTAAAGAAAGGGCGAGGCTCTAACTTTAAAATATTTGTCAAAGTTATGTTCACTACTAGTATTAAAATTGGATTTTAAATACTTAGTGTGGTACATAAAATATATGTATTGACGTTCAGAATCCGCTGTGAGCTGGATACTGGCTTCAAGCCGAGATTTCTCTGCGAATTGGAAACGGGACGAAAGTCGCTGTTTCGACCGTAGATACCTAAGTTTAGGAACTACCCTTTGGGTATGTACTTAAATTAGGAAATGTTATAATGTAACTAGTTTGACTAGAGACATTATCTCTATATCAGTGTTTAATCCATTGCGGATAAAACCTTTATATTCTAGAACACTAAAGTGTTTCATTATATAAAGATGATACTGAGATAAATACATTGGATGTAAATAACAGAATTTATATTTTGAATATAAATAAAATCTCAAACATATAAAATGACAAATAAATAGCTCAAATTGATTTGATCAATAGAGACTTATTTGTGGCATTGTTGTCTAGGACACAATTAAACAAGACTCGTATATCCACACTTTTGAAGAGTGGGTACTAGGACTGATTTGACTATTCAAATAAGGTCTACGAATCTAGTTTATTAGGTTAAATACCTAAAATACTATTTACTTGGTAATAGTAAAAGGGCCACCGATCTGTTAGCCCTATTCATGGTGAAGTAAGTGGGCCCATATCTAGCTAGGCTAGATGTGAACATGAATATTTCGTGACCTTAACGGATGTGACATCACGTTGTGGTTATGTGTTTTCTTTGAAGAACACAGATCGGAAACTTTAGAGTTTCGACACGAAGTAGACAAACAGATCGGCTATAGTATTATTCCGCCACGGTAATACCGTAATGGAAAATACTTAAGCAGTAAGTTTCATACGTACATGAAAGAGTATGGTATTCTTTCAGATGAGGACTCCCTCGAGACACGTCAGTTAGACGGTGTGTCTGAACTAAAACCGAATTTTGTTGGACATGATAAGGTTTATCACGAGTCGCTCTGAGCTACTATTTCCTTCAACAGATATGTATTACAGTGCAAAACTTATTTAGAATAAGGTTCCATATAAATCTGTTTGACAGATATCATATAGGATATGAACAGGGAAGAAACGAGGTTTCTCATTCCTGATAATTTGGGTATGCCAGGCATAGCGTTTGGATGATACCAAACTAAGGACCCAAATTGGATAAGTGCCAATATAGGTTATCCTAAGGGAAACCTTAAGTATAGTACTTGTAAATCCCACATGAGAACAATGTAATTGTTGCTCACCATGCGGTTTTCCTGAGAGGAATACCGATATGCAGTGGTCAGTGGGAGGATAGTGATACTCGATGAAAATCGGAGTAATACTGTTCAAGCACGAAGTCCTTAATGGAACACAAATAGTTCATCTATGATGAATCTATACCATTAATCTTCAAATACACAAGAACCTAGTAGATCGGATAGAGTCAGAAAACAACCTAGGGTATGGGTTTCTGATCTAACCTCATAAAGATGTCAATCTTATGGAGGTGTACCATCCGACTACGTTATGAGGAAGTGATACGAGTATCGACTCCCTGTTATGGCAAAGTGCCATGAGTCCGAAATGGATTCCATGTATAACAACTATGTTTGGATACTAGTTGTTGTACCACAAGGCGTTGTGCCTATGGTACATTAAACGTCTTCAAGGAAGACATACATGGAAGGCAACATACCAACGTGCAAAGCTAAGGTTTTGACGGAAAGGTATCGTTATCAACATTATGTTAATAACGGTTCAACCTTTTACCTGTTGCCATGGTAAATCCATTTTGAAGATGCTTGTTGATAACTGTATATTTCATTTATGAAATATGTCAGTTACAAATCAAAATCGCTTTCCTGAAAAGGAAACCTTTTGGAGGATGTTTACAACATCCTGACGATTTTGTATAACCGACAAACTTTGCGGGGTTATTCGATCCATGTTTGGATTGATGCAAGCATAAGGTTCTTGGAACTGTCGTTTTGAAATAATCATAATGGTTTATGATTTGACTCAAAACGAAATAATTCTTGTGTATATAAGGAGGTTAGTGGGAGAGCGCACTGACAGTGAAATTCCCATAAAGCTATTGTTGAAAGCTTGGCTTTCAATAGAAATTCTCCGTAGAATTCTGGGGAGTAACAACCTTTATTAGAGGAATAAAGATCTACTGGGATAGATTTGGAGTTGTTAACACTCTCTGGGAAATTGTACATTTAAAATGTACTTGTATTGGTGTCTCATACGCTTCAAGCATATGGAGTCACAATCAGGTCAATCCAAGTGACAGTCACTGGATTGAAGTTAAGAACATCTGTTAGTATCTCAGAGAACTAAAGATGCTATCTTAAACTATGGAGAAGGAGAACTTGAAGTGACTGGGATCACTGCTGCAAGTTTCCAAACAATTAAATACTGCGGTACTATAAAGTTTGAACACCGGGACAGTGAGCTGGAAATCTTCCAAGCAAGATAACTGTTGCCGAATAAACAACAAATGCGGATTATTGCTGCAGCTGAGGCAGCAATAGAAGTCTTTTGGATCGAAAGTAAATCTAATTAGATTAGATATAGTTCTGTTAGCAGCTGAGCTAGGCGTCAGCACAGGCTAAGGAATTAAAGGTCTCATCGACGATCCAGATATATACTTCTATATCATCTGATTCGTTCGGATCATACATCGTGGCGATGTGATGATCGTATAAATCGCGTCAAACGATAATCGAACAAATCCGCTGACGAAAACCTTTCCTCAGCAATTTGAGCGAACCGTACATAGTTCAGGTGTAGGACACTTGAGTGACTCGCAATGTGCCAAGTGGGAGATTGTTGGACAAATGACCCATAGCGTCACTATTTGCACAGATCATTGTGTTGTTGTAGCAAATTAACTATGTAACAAGGAAATTGCACTCTCGTCATTTGTGATTAGATCACCATAGATATATAAATGAAGAGAGGTCCCTATGATTAGTTCCTGGATTGAGATGATATGAGACAGTATCAGTCCACGAAGGATAATCATTAAATATCCCTAGCCGTAGTATTATCGAGACTGGACATCGATAATGCGGAATAGGCTAGTATTGCACTTGTGCGCGTTGTGAGGGCACAACGGCATAGTTCTCATATATATAAGTATTGGATACTTGTGCAAGTGCGATAGGAGGTCGTGTTTCACCGATGGTACGGGAAACAGCTTCGCTCTGGATAGACCCTTCGGAATCCCATTGGTATTATGACTAGGTGTCTATGGGAGGCCGAAATCAAGGTAGGTGTGTATAGTCTTAACCTGAGACTTACATCGCTAATACTTACGACAATCGGTAAACTTTGGTTTTGGTGGTGGGGGATCTTAACTGGTTCTGTGTTCACCTCTTCTGGGTTTATCAGGAATCGTAGTGTATTGGATGTGATGTCAAGACGGAAGTGTCACTCCAGTCATAATGGAGATGATGTCACGCAGGATACGGTATTAGTGCTCTTTTAGTGATGCGCATCCAATCGTGATATTATGACCAGGTCATGAATATCCGATTATAGAGACTAGTTACCAGACATCCGATATGTGTTTCGGACGGGGCAGACACTTATCCAGCCCCAGCCCTAGCACGTGATTATCCGATACTGGGCCGATATGCACAATACAATTGTATACTACGCTTGATACAGATCTTAATATTCTTAAATGGATATGTCCGGAGAATTGGGAGACTTGGTGCTTTGCTAGGAGTCGACCTTGTCTCGTAAATCGGTAGAACGTAGTACTTGGTACGTACGTGATTCGGATACTCCGACGACCGTATTTACTGCCAGATTATCCGGGGATCTCATGGGTCGCTTCCCGATAATCCACCGATGACGCACAACTCGCACTCTTGAATAATCTGGGATTATATAGAAGAGAGAGAAAATTAATCTAGGATTAATAACGGAGATATTTTATCCGGGATAAAATGTCGTCTAAAGAGAGAGAACGATTAATTTGGAATTAATCGATGAATTAATATATTCGATATATTAAACGAAATTAGATTTCGACGCGGAATTAAAATTAGATTTTAATTCGGGCAAACGAGTTAATTCAGAATTAATTCGTTAGCGACGTAAATAATAATTTCGCCAGGGTAATTATTTATTTAAATTCGATTGAATTAACGTCGCGACGTAAGCTCGGTATTTCGGAAATATCGAACCCGAACGCGTGAGTGCACGTGGGCCCACTTTCATTTGGAAACGTGTGGGGCCCACATGACACATGTCATTCTAATGCTTTGCATGTAGATAGTGTACAATGCACTCAATGTTATTGCATGGAAATTGAGTGTTTGACACTCTAAGCTATTGCATGTGTTGTGTCATAAATTTATTATTAATTTAATAAATTATGGCATAAATATAAATTGATTTTTGGTAAATCATTTTAATTACTTAACACATTTTTCTCTCAAAAATTCTCTCTTCCTCTCACGGCAATGGTGGCCATTTCTTCACTGGTTTTGAACCAGTTTGGGCGTGATTTTAGGGGAGCAAGGGTTGGGTTTTCATGGTGAAAACCGCAAGTGCTAGCACACTACGAGTCTTGCGAAGGTGGTAGGGAGGTTCCCCCATGAGACGGGATCCATCCGACGAAGATTGGAGCTCCGTTTCTTCACTCAATTTTCTGTTTTTGTAAGACAGTGGACTGTTGCAGTGATGAGATCAAGGCAGTGCGTTTTTGGGCTTGAATCATCTCCAAATCGACTCAACCGATCAATGTGAGTATTCCGCTACCTCCGTTGATGTGTTCACACATAATTTCATGTCTTGTTTGATCTTGGGACCTTATAGAAAACCAACAGAAACATGATAAGGAATGTCCCAGTGTGTGCGCGTTCGTGTAGCGTTCATAAACGCGTTTGAACATTAAATAGAAGTAACGTTCGAGTAGTATTTGATAGAGCGTTCGAATGATAATAGAATGTATGCTTCGTATGCGTTTGATAACGCGTTCGAATGGGATGAGACCTGATGCATGATACAATAAAATGCATGCACATTCGAGTAGCGTTTGTAAACACGTTCGAACGGTAAACATAATACAAGCGTTCGAGTAGCGTTCTGATACGCGTTCGAATGGAAATAAGACAAAATGTATACGTTCATGTAGCGTTCGTAAACGTGTTCGAATGAGATGAGACGAATGCATACGTTCGTGTAGCGTTTCGAAACGCATTCGAATGAGATTGCCAAAAATGGCATCTGAAAAGACAAACATATATATGGATAAACAAATACACAATATAGGACCTTGTGTGCCCGATGGAACCCGTTTCACATTCAATCGGTGCACCTCGTCCGGTGTGACAAAATATCGTGGAAAAGGCAGCCTTTTAGGCATTTCCCTTGAATAGAGGACCTTTAATCCACCCTAGTTAGCCCATGCGCACAAGAATGCAATGCATGCATAAATAAAGCAATGATATGCAAAGGGTAAATGACGTAATCAAAGGCGTCAGCAAAACATCGTGGCAAAGGTAGCATTCAGGCATTTCCCTCGAATAGATGACCTTTAATCCACCCTAGTTAGCCCCATGCACATTATATTACAATGCATACAAATGAATGAGACAATAATGTGGAATTCTATATATCCGATTAAACATATCTCACATTTAATCAACACATTTCGTCCGACGCGGCAAAGTATTATCGCAAGGTAGCCTTTTGAACTTTTCTCCCCTCAAATTGAGAACCTTTAGACCAACATACCAAGCCCATGCGCATTACATGACAATGCATACAAATGAATGAGACAATAATGTGGACTTCCGTATATCCGATTAAACATATCTCACATTTAATCAAACACACTTCGTCTGGCGCGGTAAAGTATTGCCGTAAAGGTAGCCTTTTGGACTTTTCTCCCCTCAAATTGAGAACTTTTAGACTAACATACTAAGCCCATGCGCATTACATCACAATGCATACAAATGAATGAGACAATAATGTGGACTTCCGTATATCCGATAAACGTATCTCATATTCAATCAAAAACACACTTCGTCCGGCGCTGCAAAGTATTCTCGTAAAGGTAGCTTTTTGGACTTTTCTCCCCTCAAATTGAGAACCTTTAGACCAACATACTAAGCCCATGCGCATTACATCACAATGCATAGAAAGTAAAATACAGAAAGTAATAGCATACTAACGGTTAAATCATGCTAAAAAAAATAATAACATACTATCAACCCAATCATGCTCGAATACAAGGTTGGATGAAACGAAATGTGTGAATCTCTCAAGTAGTACGTGGCATTGTATCCTGAGTGCAAACCGCAATACCGTCCATTCGGATTCGGCTACGGAATTTACGTCCGAGTTTCCATCCGATATACCACAAGAAAGAACACATATTCCATTCATCCAAGGACCATAACATATATCAACAAACGACTCTCATGCGAAGGAATTCTAATAAACAACAAAAAAAGATGAGAGTAAATAAGAAGGGTGCCCTCAGGTCTAACCTCTTAGGTCGTCTCTTGAAAGTGCGTTACACGGCCGTCGGAAGGGTTGATGCTCCGCAACTTCTCCGTTATTGGTTCACTTTTCTCGTTTCGCTACTTTTTTATTTTGAGCTGTCATTTCCTCCATTTTGCTACTGTTTTTACTCCGTTTTGCTGCTATTTTGCTATATTTTCTGGTCACTATTTTCACTGTATTAAGGGACTGTTTTGGCGTTCTTTAAGGGGGTATTGAGGCTTTGTTTTACGATCACTGCAGGGACTATTTTGGGCTGTGATTTTCGGTGGTTAAGCTATGGTTTGGGTATATTTTTCGGTGAATGGAGGGCTGCGATTTGGGGACTGTTTAGGTGATGTAAAGGGGAGTGTTTTCGGTGATGTTATGGTGTGGTTTGGGGGGTTTGATGTGTGAGTATTCAGTTGCTAGAGAGAGAAGGAGAATATGATTATTTGTTTGTTTGTTCTTGTTGTCTTGGGCGTGTTCTTAGGTTTATTTCTTTTGTGTTTTTTGTGAGAATGAGCTAGGGGTTCTAAGGTTGGAAGGCAATCCTCAAAAATGGGAAGATGATTTGATTGGTTTATGAAAGGAAAAGATGTGTTTAATTTAGGGAGTGAATATCTTAATTGGTGTTTGATTAGGGAAGAGATTTGATTAGATTTCCTTTATTTAGGTATGTGAATTATTTAATTTAGGAAGATATTATTTTAATTTGTGACATGTGTTTTAAATATTTTAATTATTTTTTGATGGGTTTTGTGGGCTAATTAGGCTTGGGCGTGAGGCTAGCAACAAAACCAGAAGTACCGACACCGTTCGAACGTCGATTCCAACGCTACATGAACTCCCACAATCTGTTTGACGTTCGAACGTGTTCACGAATGCAGCACGAACGAAAGCATGAACATGTGAATTGAATCCGATGCATACTTATTCTGAATTTCCCCTTCCAACATTCGATTTCCGCGAATTCCGTGACTTAAAAGGTAGTGTCTCCAAATGAGACTCATCATAGGACTTACATGCAAAAATGCAGTGCCTACAGTTGCCCCCACTTTGATGGGACTTGTGCAGTGTGTGACAATGACAATCCTATCAAGTTATGCATGCATTTTTTTTTACTTACTGCTCGCCAGTTGTGCTTACTTACTTGTTATCCTGAGATGCTTTGACCTTTGGGCTTTTTGTTCCCAAATTATATTGAATATGGGCTTTGTTCTCGAACTGCGTTGAGAGATGGCTTTATTCCCGAGTTGTTTGAAAGTTGGCTTTATTCCTCTAGGCTTTGTTCCTGAACTGTGTTGAAAGTGGGCTCTATTCCTCTAGGCTTTGTTCCTGAACTGTGTTGAAAGTGGGCTCTATGTTGGTTTTCTATAAGGTCCCAAGATCAAATCAAGACATGAAATTATGTGTGAACACATCAACGGAGGTAGCGGAATACTCACATTGATCGGTAGAGTCGATTTGGAGACGATTCAAGCCCAA